>PVKN010030999.1:0-12606 GCA_004027915.1 Capromys pilorides | reverse complement strand
AGGGCCGGGAGATCACTCGGCGGTCTAACTGCCTGCCTGGCAAGCACAAGGACGTGGGTTGGATCCCTGGCGCCATATGCCATGGGGCCTCAGCCAAGCCGGCCACCGGAACCGGTCATGGTAGTGCAGGCCTCTAATTCCAGCACTGGGGAGGCTGAGACGGGGAACACTACAACTCTGACCTATATAGGAAGACCCTGTATCCCCCAGAATTATTTGCACATGTTTACAGAACACAAATTTTATATTACCCTCGACGCAGTAGGTACAGTGAGACCATGGTTAATTCAGTTTAATTTTGATCTCTTTTCCAACCACCTCCCTCCTTCCCTCCCTCTGTCTTTGAATCTTCCTTTCCCTTTTTTTTTTGTTGTCTCTTTGAGACAGGGTTTCACTATGTAGTTCAGGCTGGCCTTGAGCTCACTTTTGAAGCCCAGGCTGGTCTCAAACTTTCAGCGATCCTCCTGCCTCAGCCTCTCAAGTGCTGGGATTACAGGCGTGAACCACCATCTTTTTTGTATTTTAGGGAAGAATCTACAGGGGTTGAGGGTCTCACTACTAGATCAGACTTGTAGTGATCCACCTGTTTACAGCCTCCCCAGTGTGCCACCAAGCCCAGTCTCAATTGCTGTCTCAGTGTGCCCCAGGGGTGGGACCGCCCCGCAGGACTGGGGATCAAACCCCAGGCCTCTGTGTCTGTTTGCAGTTGCTTTAATCCCCTGAGCTATTTGGCTTGCCCTACCCTTTCCCATTTTCATTCCTATTCCTAGTCTCTTTTTTTTTGGTCTTTTTGAAATAGGGTCTTGCTATGCAGTTCAGGCTGGCCTTGAGCTTACTTTGTAGCCTACGCTGGCCTTGAACTCATAAGGTTCCTCCTGCCTCAACCTCCAGAGTGCTGGGATTACAGGCATGCAGCACTACATCCATTTCTTCCTTGTTATTCCTAGTTCACTGAATGTCTGCATTCATTGTGGGTGTCTGGTTCCTGTACAAGAGACATTGGAAAACCTTTTTTTTTGGTTATTGCGTGGAATATTTTTCATCTTTTTATTTTTTTGTTTTTTTGAGACAAGATCTTGCTATGTAGTTTAAACTCGCCTTAAATTCACTATGTAGTCCTGGCTGGCCTTGAACTCTCAGCAATTCTCTTGCTTCAGCCTCCTGAGTGCTGGGGTTACAGATGTGCACACTACACCTGGCTGGCCTTTGTTTTTTAGTCTGTGAAGTTCTTTTTGGTTTAAATGTGCTTGTTTTACACAGAATGCCATTCATTGGTCCTAGTGCCAGTCTGTGTCCTTTGCCTGGGGAATCGAGACCGCTGACATGGAGAGTTGTTACTGAGAAGTGATCACTTATTCCTGTCATTACCTTAATTCCCTGGCTTTCCCTTCTACCTGATTATTTCCCTGACCTGGTGCATTTATTCTGTTGGACCTGTTGCCATCATTGTCTGTTGCTAGGGAAAAACTTCCCTGGGAAGTGCTTGCTGTGCTGGATTGTGGTCAGTTCTGAAGTAGTTTGCAGGCTGTGGTCAGCCTGGGGCTTGGAACAAGTCCCTCTACGCGCTCTTAAGGTTTGTGTTGAGAAGTCTGCTGTACTTACAGTGGGTTTTCTTCCTTTCTTTTTTTTTTTCTTTTTTTTTTTTTTCAGGACTGAGGATTGAACTCAGGCCCTTACACTTGCCAGGCAAGCCTTTATTCTACCAAGCTATTTTCCCCGGCTCCTCTTTTCTTCTTCTTTTTTTATTTTTATTTTATTTTAGTAAGGGTCTACAGGATCTAGTAGATAGGACTCATAGTGATCTGCCTGTGTTCAGCCTCCCAAAGACCCAAAGAGCTGGGATAACAGGCATGCACCACCACACCCAGTCTCAACTGCCCTCTCAGTGCACCCTGGGGTAGGGGTGGGGGTGGGGCATGCACACAGTCTGGGATCGAACCTTTGACCCCTGTGTGTGACTGAGCAGGGGCTTTAATCCACTGAGCTGTTTGGCTGGCTCCTGGGTTTTCTTTTAGAAGTGATTTCTTGCTTTTTTTCTCAATCCCTTTTAAGTTTCTGTTATGCTGGACTGCTGAGATTTTGAGGGTGATGTTTACTGACAGTGGCTATGTTCAGTCTTTCTTTCTTTCTTTCTTTCTTTCTTTCTTTCTTTCTTTCTTTCTTTCTTTCTTTCTTCTTTTCAGTTTGGTATGCGGTCTCACTATGCAGCTCAGATATGTGGTGATCTTCCTTTCTCAGGCCTGGTTTCAGTGGCTGGCCCGGTGCTGGGTTAGCATGGCATGTGATACCGGGGATTAAACTTGGGTCCTTGGGCCAGGGAGATAGCTCAGTAGAATAAGTGCTTGCCTGGCAAGCGCAGGGTCCTGAGTTCAATCCCTGGTACCACAAAAAACTTAAAAAGTAAATCAAATGAACTTGGGTCCTTGTGCTTGCTAGGCGGGCTCTTAGACTGCTGATCTATCTCCCTGGCTGCTATATGGAGTTCTGTCTGTATGTTACTTTACCCCATTCATTTCTTTGTTTCTTTTTCTCTTTTCTTTTCTTTCTTTCTTTTTTCTTTTTTTTTTTTGTGGAACTGGGGATTGAACTCAGGACCTTGCACTTGCCAGGAAGGCACTTGTGCCTCTGAGCTATCTCCCTGGCCCTGCTTTTACCCTATTTGGTAAGTTTTTATTATCACAGTGAAAATTTTTTGTATGACAGCTGTGCTGTCTTCTGCTCTCCTGAGTTTTCACTATTTCCAATCAACCTTAGTCTTTGCATCACATAGGAGCTGCTGGAGCCATATTTCATATTCTCATGTGAAGGTGTCTCACTGGTCCCCACCAACCCTGTCTTCACGTTCTGAGACTATTCTCGTGTGGTTCATTTCTGCTGCTGATACTTTTTTTTTTTTTTTTTTTTTTTTGGCAGGACTGGGGTTCGAATTCATAACTTTGCACTTGCCAGGCAGACACTTGTGCTATGGAGCTATCTCCCCGGCCCCCAAAACAGAGCAACTTCTATTTGTTTATTCCCATAGACTTTTTTTTTTTTTTTTTCTGTTGGAACCAGGAATTGAACTCAGGCCCGTGTGCTTGCAAGGCAAGCACTTATTCTACTGCGCTATCTCCCCAGCCCTGGATACTTCCAGTAGAATTTTAAATGTTTATACTTGGAGCCCTTTAATGGACCCTATTTTGTTTCTTGATGTCTTGCATCATTTTATTTAGGTCTTCTTTTTGACTTTTGAGACAGGGTCTTGCTGCATAGTTCGGGGTGTCCTTGAATTGACTGTGAGCCTGGGGTGGCCTTGAGCTTGTAGCAGTCCTCCTGTCTCAGCTTTCCAGGTGCTGGGATTACAGATGTGCACCATCACATCCAGCTATGAGAGTCTTTAGTTATGATTTAGTGCAGTTGGTCCTGTGAGCTTGCCAAATGTCTTACTGAGCTGTCATCTCTCCTGTTGGTACAGTGTCCACAAAAGAAGGGGGCATGTGGATGGTTATCAGGGGTCCGAGGCCATGTCCAGGGAGAAACCTCGCTTGGGAACATGGTTTGTCACACACCCCTCACACGTTCCCTGGAGAGCCCAAACCCTGAGCCAGACACCGAGGGCTGCCAAGCCCAGGGGGCTGTGCGCCCTTCACTGAGATGCAGCCTAAGGCTGAGGTAAAGGCCATCCACGCCAGGCTTCAGCTTGTGTTCTAGGCTCCACCCTTATGGCACCTGCCTTGCCCTTGGGCTGAGGGGCATCTGGTGCCAAGTGTCTCACGGGCTTGGTTCTTCCTGGTATCTTGCAGGCTGCCCCAAGGAGCGAACTCCCCCTCTCTCAGCCTACCTTCTGGACTCTGCCTTTCTTAGGTCAGCAGCACAGGGCTTTGATCTCCTGCCATCCCCTGGGCACCCCGCTCAGATCTCTCCTCTGGGTGCTAGGCTTTCTTAGGACAATTCTGCCTTTTTTTTGGTACTAGGGATGAACCAAGGTCTTTACACTGAATATCTCGCTATGCAGCTCAGGCTGGCCTTCAACTCAGGGTGATCCTCTTGCCTCAGCCTCCTGAGTGCTGGGATTATAAGTGTGTGCCACTATGTGGAGGACCACTTGAGCAGCTCCCCTTGAAAGAAGAGCGACTGTCTCCATTTTGACTGAGCCTGACCCTGTTTCCTTGTATTAAAATGTACAGAGCTAGCTAGGACTTCTCATTATCCTTTCAATTGGCAGTATTGGTCTAGTTGAGGTGCTGGTGGTAATTTTTGAAGGTGGCACGCGTGTTTCCCTGATAACAGGATGAAGAGCCAATGCTCCACGGTGTCAGCTGGGATCGAGCCTCGAGATAGAGGCTATGACTTCCTGGGGCTTGAAAGATTACACATCAGAGCTGAAGCACCAGACCCCCAAAATATTAGATACTGTCTTAATAGCATGATACAAGTTACTTCCTCTGCATATTCTCTCTGAATATGAGGAGGTGAATGCAGGCCTTCTACCTAGCGTAGCTCACAGTGCTCGCCTTCTTCCCACAATTCCCTTCAGTGCTCACCTTTTTCCCACATTCCCTTTCTCAAGCCACTCTCTTTACTGAATAAAACCCAAGTGCAGTCCTGGGTCACCCTCTTGGTTCCGGAAAGCCATTTTCATGGCTGGACTTAGGGCCCCTTGGCTCCCCAATAATTACATATATATGTCTTAGTGTCTTTGTTATTGCTGTGGGTTGCTCTGGGAGTGGTAGATTGTAATTAACTTAGTGGAATTCCCTTCTTGGGCCGAGATGAGAACCAGGGAGGGACTCTGACACCACTGTGCCTGGATTTTCCAGACAAGTTTGTATGCAATATTTGCACAGAGACTCACCAAGTTGCTCAGACTAGGCTTGAACTTGGAATCCTCCTGCCACTGCCTGCCTCCTAGGGTGCCAAGATACCAGGCAGGCATTGACATGCCTGGCTGTACCCTCACTCTAGGCACATCTTTCAGATGCCTGGGACTCTGCATCTGGCGCCGGCCCTCCCTTGCTGTCCCTACAGCGGACACTTAACTGCCCAGTTCCTTCCTAAAGAGGCCATGTTAAATATATGACAGAGTCTAGCTCCAATGTGATTTTAAAAATTTATTAGTACTTTTCATTGACAAATAGTTGTATTACATTTATTTTTTATATTACACGTATGGGATACAACATCTGTCTTAACACATGTATACAGTGTGGAATGGCTGGATCAAACCAACATCCTTCCCCTACCCGATTTTTCTGTGGTCAGACACATGAAATGTACCTTCTCATTACTTGTGTTTTTGCCATTCTGGGACTGTCCAGTGACATCGCATTGAATCTTACTTGGCATTTCTGTGGTGAGGAATGGTGCTGAACACACTTCACTTCTTATTGGCTACCTGGCAATTTTCTCTAGCAAAGCTTAATCTCCTGCCATCTAATTTACCTGCTGTGTCGTAGCTTGAGGGACTCCTGCTTTCTGCCTGGGTCCGTCCCTAGGTGCATTCTTCATTTCTTCTGATCTACTTCCGGCCTTTTGTTTATCCTAAGAGTATCATTTCGCCAACATGTTTTGTACTTCTGAAGTCTAACGTAACCTTGTGTGTTCAGTTTCTGTTATGCAATAAGACATGACCGACAAACTAAAGACAGTGACAGGAATCTATGCGTTCTCCGGGAAGTCTGCTGTTCTTTTTAACTCACTGCACTCCCAGGTGGTCTGGTACTAGTTCCCTAAAAGTAACACAAATGGTGGTCACAAGAACAACAATAGTTAATACTTACTGAGCTGACACGGTATTCCAGATACAGTGTCAAGGAGTTTACGTGTACCTTACATTTAATTTTCACAACAGCAATCTTAGGTAGTTTTATCCCTATGTACAGATGCTGCACGGAACGTTTTACAGATACAGATGCTTCACTTTACAATTTTTCAATTTTAACGATGGCGCAAAAGCGGACCCACACAACCACTGATTTCTGATCGTTACGATGGTGCAAAAGCGGACCTAATACAACCACGGACTTCTAAACTTTATAATGGCGTGAAAGCGAATGCACATGACCACTCACGTTTGAACTTTATTATGGTGCGAGTATAATCGTAGAGCCACTGATTTCTGAACTTCATGGTGTGAAAGCGAACCCACACAACTACTGACTTCTGAGCTTTAGAATAGTGAGAGTATAACCACACAGCCACTGACTTCTGAGCTGCAGGATGGCGCAAAAGTGAATCCACAAAACTACTGGCTTCAAACTTTACGATGGTGAGAAAGCAAACCCACATGATCACTGATTACTGATCTCTACAATGCGAAAGCGGACCCAATGCAACCAGTGACTTCGGAACTTACGATGGTGCGAAAGCGTAACCATACAGCCACTAATTTTTACTTTCAGCGTATTATTCAATAAATTACACGAGACATCCAGCACTTAATCATTGAATAGGCTTTTAGACGATCTTGCCCAGTTTAGGCTAACGGGAGGAATTCTGAGCACTGTTAAGGTAGACGGGGCTAGGTTCCAATGTTTGATCGGTCAAGTGTATTAAGCGCTTTTTCAAGTGGTATTTTCAACACAGGAAGGGCTTATCAGGATATAACCTTCTGTTACCAGGATGTAACCCTATGTTGAGGTGCATCTGTAATGCACAGGGGTGACACGGAGTATGCTGGCATGTCTCACAGGGAGTAAAGGGTTGGGACATTACTGGTACTTGCTGGGGTGTGCACCATGACCAAGGGCACGTGTATTATTTTCCCATGTAGTGTTTAGCTGGGTTGTTCCCTAGAATGAACCTGAAATGGACTAAGGATGGAATGGCGCTGACAGGCTTCGATGGTGCTCTCAGCCGGCCTACCTGGGAAAGATGTCAGGACGAACATGTTCTGATCACAAAGAAAAATAACATCTCTGCGGCCCACATTTGCCTCTAGTGTTATTGGTGGTGTAAGTGTGAGAATGACCAGGGAAGGCTTTTCTATGTTAAACTAATTGTGACTTCCTCATGCGGAGTGAGAAAGGATGAGTGGAGGATGGACGCTTTGGTGCCGGGAACGGAACTCAGGCAGGTGCTGTACCGCTGAGCTCCATCCCCGGCCCTGTACTGCTTTCCAAAGGCTTCTAATTCTGATGAACCCTCAGGTGTCCTTTCAGGTGGCTAGCGTGCTTGCAAACCTTCCCGCACTCCTCGCACACGTGCGGCTTGGCGGTGTGCGTCTTCTGGTGCTGGGTGAGCTGGTGGCCATGGCTGAAGGCCTTCCCGCAGTCCGTGCACAGGTGGGGCTTCTCCCCAGTGTGGATGCGCTCGTGCTTCACCAGGCTGGAGCCATAGATGAAGGCCTTCCCGCACTCCTTGCACTTGTAGGGCGTCTCGCCGGTGTGGATCCGCTCATGCTGGGTGAGGTGGTAGCCGCAGTTGAAGGCCTTGCCACACTCTGTGCACTTGTACGGCTTCTCCCCGGTGTGGATGCGCTCGTGCTTGACCAGGCTGGAGCCCCAGCGGAAGGCCTTGCCGCACTCCTTGCACTCGTGGGGCTTCTCCCCGGTGTGGATCTTCTGGTGCTGCGTGAGGTAGTTCACGCGCGTGAAGGCCTTCCCGCACTCCTGGCACTCGAAGGGCTTCTCCCCGGTGTGGATCCTCTTGTGCTGGATGAGGCTGGAGCTACAGATAAAGGCCTTCCCGCAGTCCTTGCACTCATAGGGCTTCTCGCCACTGTGGATCCTCTTGTGCTGGATGAGTTTGTAGAGGCGGCTGAAGGTCTTGCCGCAGTCCTTGCACTCGTAATCCTTCTCGCCAGTGTGGAAACGCAGGTGCTGAGTGAGCTCGTCCCCCCGCCGGAAGGCCTTGCCACAGTCCTTGCACTCGTAGGGCTTTTCCCCGGTGTGGATCCTCCTGTGGATGACGAGGCTGGAGCCCCAGCGGAAGGCCTTGCCGCAATCCTTGCACTCGTAGGGCTTCTCCCCGGTGTGGATCTTCTGGTGCTGCGTGAGCTGGTTCCCCCAGCGGAAGGCCTTCTTGCACTCTTTGCACTCGTAGGGCTTCTCCCCGGTGTGGATCTTCTGGTGCTGGCTCAGCTGGTAGCTGCGGCTGAAGGCCTTCCCGCACTCCGTGCACTCGTAGGAGCTCTCCCGGTATGACCTGGCGGCCAGCCGAGACGACACGCTACGCTCTCTGGCTGAAAGCTGCTTGCGAGCCCGGCTGGGCTTCCCCTTGCGGCCGGGTTTCCCCTTTCGGCCAGGGCTCCACTCCAGGCTGGAACTCTCTTCTCCACTGGGGCTCTCCTCTGCGCTGGGGCTCTCGTCTTCACTGGGGCTCCCCTCTGGGCTGAGGCTCTCTTCTCGGCTGGGTTCTCCATTGTGGCTGGGATTCCCCTCTCCCGAGCCATGGGCTCTTTCAGACTCACGTTCGCTCATCTCATCAGCCGGGCTGGACTTGCTTCTGCCAACCGCATTCCTCTTCTGAAGATTCATTTTATCAATGTTCTCTTCTGTGGCTGAACTCTTATCTGTTTGTGCTGACTCCAAATCTGGAATTCAAAACAAAACCTAACGAATCACAACACGTTTTTCTCCTTTAAGAAAAACAACCACCTCACCGCACAAACTTCTCTAGTAGAACAGAGGTGAGTCACCAGGGCTCTCCCCACATGGGTCCTCCTGCTGGTATCATAAGGGCTAGGGGCCACCTGGGGTGCTGCTGCTGGACAGGCATGGGGAAGGCGTGCCCTGGCCATCTGGGCAGCCGCCATAATTGACTAAAAGGAATTCAGGGGAAATTTCAAAGACAAAAACAAGTATGCTCTGGAGATGGCGTGGGGGCCAACCCGGGAGAACCAAGGGAATAGGATATGGAGCTTTGCTGACCTCCGACACTGTGCAGTTGGTATCTGGGTCTAAAACTACTGCATATAAAAGCCGGGAGCTGAAGGAAAAGAATGAGCCTGGGTCCTGCTTCCACTCGGGGAGCAGTGACAGCTTCTAATCACACTGACTCACACACACACACACACACACACACACACACGCACACACAAACGCACATACGAACAGTGGGAGGCCACTCCTCTGTGCATCAGGAGTGGAAGAACGCGGACACGGTCCCGGGGGAATCCGGGGGTCCTGACAGGGCTGGCAAACCTGCGGCCTCACCACTTCACAGGCTGTGATAAAAAACACAGAGCTGCCGCTGCTGAGCGTCACCCGACAGACAGGCACAGAGCAGTCCTGCTGTCACCTAGGCATGCACTGTTATTTTACTATGAGTAAAATGAGTTTCCCAGATGGTCACAGAGCACTGCCATTCACACCCAACACAAAGCTCAGGGACTCTTCCCACTCCGCTTTCGATCCTGTTGGGAACAGAATCTGCTCCCCTTGCTTTGAAAAATTTTGTCTGTCCAGTTCACGTTACAACCCTTAAGCAAATCAGACCCTGCAACAAGCTGTTTCCACCGTCCCAGAGCCCCACTGGCAATGACAACTTGGCTAGGAGCATCACATTGTGGGCTGAAGCCCGGTTTCTGGGAAGAGGGTCCTGAGACCTGCAGCCCAGGGTCTGACTTGGGGGCTATGGAAGAGAAATGATTATGCGGTGCCGAGGCACAGAGGAAGCGGCTCAGGAAAGCCACCCACAGTGTGTGCCCCAGCTGGCAGGCTGCCGCCAAGCGTTACTGGGGCACCGGGGCAAGAATCCAGCCGGACTCGGGAGGGGCCCCTGGAAGCGGGCTGGAGCGCGCTGCAGTTCGGTTCGGGGAGGCGGACGCCACTCACCCAGCGAGACCAGGGTGCTGTAGTTGTCCAGCATCACATCCCAGTATAGATCCCTCTGGGCAGGGTCCAGGCACGCCCACTCCTCCTGGGAGAATTCTACGGCCACATCTGCGAATGTCACTGTACCCTGGGGACAGAAACGGCGGCGGTTCCTGAGATGGTGGTGGGGACGGGGAGGAGCTGCTGCGGGGGGAGGAGGAGGCAGCGGCGGTGGCGGCCGGCCGTGACCACCCCAGTCCGCGCACGCGGTGGCACCTCCGCAGCCGCCTTGTCGGTCGCGCGCTTCCTGCGGCTGCCGGCAGTGATCCGCCTTCTGGGTGCCTCACGCAGACCTGCCGGTGGGAAACGTAGCCCTCCTTTCCGCTGGTAACAAGCGCAGAGCTAGCAGAAGTTCCTACAGCACCCCCAGCCCCAAGGAAGGAAGGAACAGCAGAACAGTTTATTCTGCGGAACACAGTTTATTTTAGAGGATGCGGCGGTTGAATGAATCCAAGTTCAAGTTCATGATCACGCCACATTACATTTCACCAGGCTTTACTTTTTAATTATTTTTTTGTGGGGGAGGTCTCATCATGTTGGCCACGCTGGCCTTGAACTTGCCTCAGGTCCCGGAGTGGCTGAGATTCAGTGGTGCCTGAGTTCATGAATGCTTCTGTTTGTGAACAATTCAGTTTGCAGACAGAAGCAAAATGTCGCTTCTGTTTGTGAACTCTGCACCGCAGGAGAAACAGGACTGCGTGCGCCACCTTACCTAGGTTTCTAGGCGAGTTCAGTGTGTGTACAGAGGGGGCACCCATGACCACACCTGGCTTGCTCTTCCTCTGGAGAGCATTAAAAAAATGACAGTGCATAGGTAGGTGAATCCAACGCAGTGCACAGCAGCCCTGCACAGAGCTTGAGCAGAAAGCTGAGCCGCGCCTGGTTTGGGGACACTGCAGGATCACCCCTGTGCTCCACTCTGCACCTCACTCCTACAGTCTGCACTCCTGCCGCCTGCCTGTCTGATAGAGAGAGGACACTCGGGTCAAATGAGTCGCATGGAGGTCTGGCAGGCTGCTTAATGACATGTCCTTTTTTTTTTTTTTTTTTTTTGGAGCCAGGGATTGAACTCAGTACCTTGCACTTGCCAGGCAGGCACTTGTGCCCCTGAGCTATCTCCCAGGCCCCTGACATGTCCATTTTTTAAAAGTGAATTTTGGTTTTCTTAAGACAGGGTCTTGTTAGCAGCCGGGGCAGACTCCACACTCATGGGCATCTCCTGCCTCAGCCTGCCGCATGCTGGAGTTTGGGTGTGGGCGCTGTGCCTAGGACTCTGTCCACCTCTAACAGGCACACATCGAGACTGAGAGGTGAGCACCTCTTCCCTGCCACAGGAGGAACATTCCCTTGTCTACCCAGAAAGGGCAGCAGCGGGGAGCCTGTCTGCCTGGGTCACAGGGGACCAGGGCTGCCTGACCTGACTTTGTGCCTCCCCAGCGGCTCTGCTCCTTCAAGGCTCTGTCACTGCTGTGGACAAAAATGCTGAGCACAGAGGAGACGGGAGGACCTGCTCAGTGACCAACTCCACAGCTAGAAGGCAGCCCTGGGGCTTGCTGAGGTTTCATTCATGGGATCAGGGAGACCCTGCTTGGCAGGCGGCTTCCCAGAATTCACAACAGCATCTGATAGCCCAGCCCATTTCAAGAGGAAAAGAGACACACACTTACGTGGGTCGCACTCTCAGCTCGCAAGCCTGGGTCGATCATCTTGGCGTTTCCTCTATGGGAGACAAAACCCGACAGATCAGAGCTGTGGGTGGGAAGAGACATCACACCAGTTGCACTGGGTCCCCAGGGATGTAAGGAGACCTCAGTCCTCCATCCTTGATTCCCAACACACACACACATACACACTCACTCCACATTCAAGATGCATCTGGGAAGGACCAAGAGGATTCTGGAGAACCACACGTTCCCACTCGCCAGGAGCCAGCTGGACACAGCCACGCAGAGGTACCCTCCTTTGTTCATCCACTGATGTTCTGGGTTGAAGACACAGCCCAACACCAGCAGGAAGATGGGCCAGCTCCTGGGGGTGAGTGGGACGAGGCCCTGGTGTAAGGAATCTGGCCTTGCCCAAAAGGTCCTGGCTCTGCGGCTCTGCCTGGTGATCCTGAGGTAACTTCATCATCCCTGGTGGGAAGACTTTTGTTTTAGGTGTGGACTGACTACACTGGAGAACCAACCCAGTGATGCCAGAGAGGCCCTGGGGTCACACAGGGTCAGTCGAGCGGGGGATGAGGCTAACCACATGGACTACCAATGCTGCTGGGTGTCAAAGCCTGTGTGACTACACTGTGTGTGGGCTCACCTGCCAGCCTGGGATAAGCAGACCGTAAGTGACATTGTCTAAAGCATGCAGAGACACTGAGTTGGCTGCAGTGATGCGAGATCAAGAGGACTGCACACCCGTTACCCATTTCTCTCATGCGTTTATTGCGGCTCTGTGGAGTGAGCCCTCCTGTGTTTGCCAGCCTCCTGCTCTTCACACTGAGCTACATCCCTAGCCCTTGGGCTCTGTTTACAAAGTGAGGCTTGCAGACTCCTCTGGCCCTTTCTGTGGTTAGTTATCAGGGTCCAGTGCTCTTGAAACAAAGCTGCATCCATGCTTGGAGGTGGAGGAGGGGTCTGAGGTTCTTCTTCATGGGGGACACAGAGGGTTTGATTCTTTTCAGGAGGCCTGCGTGACCCAATTCTAAGAAAAGAATGCAAAGCGGGGTATGGCGGTGTACCATTGGGGCCCAGCATTTGGGGAGGCTGAGGGAGGAATATGGAAGTTTGACCTCAGCCTAGAAAGACCCTGTCTGAAAATA
>PVKN010030998.1:0-12603 GCA_004027915.1 Capromys pilorides | reverse complement strand
GGTGTCTCGCCTCCATAGGCTTTGGAGAGAAGAGCCTAAACGCCTTGTCTGTGTTGCTTTTGGAATGTGCCTCAGTTCAGACTCTAGCGTACCTGTTTCAGCCGCATGATTCAGTTGCCTGGTTAGAAATAAGCCAGGTCTTAATTGGCTCCAACCCATTTTCCTTTTGCACCTGTGCAGGATTCACTTACAGAAAGTCGTTGGCTGCTCGTAACCGAAGCCTTAATCACAGCACTTGTACATTTCCATGTCATTGGAACCGAAGGTTTAGATACCGGGAACTAAAACTCTAGCTTAGAAACGGGAGAGGCCTGCGCGATGTCCTGCTCTCTGGTCACTGGTCGGTGGATGAGGCCAGGCCCAAGTCTTTCCCAGTGAAACTTCCAGCTTCTGTCCCTGCAGAGGGTGGTAGGCGGAGACACAGAGCAGCTCACTAACTGCCCGAAGCTGAAAAAAATCGAGCCTTCGCATTCTTTTATCCTATTACCATTCTGTTTTGAAAACCTAGTTTCGATGTTACGTCTCCCTCACGGTCTTCCCTCTGGAGAGCCCGGCTAAATGATTTATTTATTTACTTCTTGTCCTGCTCACTGGGCTGCGTCCGGTGAGCTGCAGCAGCAGTCTTTTCGTTTTTTTTCTTTTTACTTTTTTTTATTAGTGTGTATTTGTGATACTTACTGTTGCTTTTTATTTTGAGGCAGGGTTAACCTAAATCTCTTAAGTTGCCCAGAGGAGGCTAGAACTTGCCATCTTCCTGCCTCAGCCTTCCAGGGTGCTGGGAATAGGGGCCTGTGCCGCCACGCCCAGCTTCTCTGTCCCCCCTCGGGCACCTTTCCAGTGGCTGCCTGCTCCTCCTTGACCCACTCATGGGTCCTCTGCGTCCCTTGCTTCTCCCATCCCTGGTTCTCACTTTACATGCAGGTGGTTTTTCTTAACCCAAAGTATAGTCATGCACATTGAAAGAATTTTGGAAAACTCAGCTTTAGTGTTTAGTAGTGGGGGCTGTGGATGGAAGGCGAACATCTTCAAGGGAAGTTGGCCGCTTCTCGACTGGCTTGGGGAACTCCTGTAGGTCCAGTGTGCTTGGGGACAGGTGACATGTTCATGCCATGGACTACTGCTAGCTGGCTTGTTGGCTTGGGGTCCCCCTACCCCGAATTGCCACACTCTTTGGTCTGGTTCAGAGACTTAACAGAAGCAGCTGTCTAAGTAGTGCTTAGAATATGGAACTGAAGTTGCCACAGGATTCTGGAGCTTCGTGTCCGCGCGGTGGAAACGTGTTGGCACATAAGCCTGGTGGGCGCCCCGGCGCCTAGGTGGACTGTCGCGCATCTCGTCTTGGATGAGATCATTTTAATGTTACATCTAAAACTTGGCCTATTTCATTTCGTTACGTGGTGCCTTGAGGATTTTATACTTTTCTAGAGAAACCTGCAGTGGATAAATGACTTCACAATGTTTATAACCATTTTTATTTTACTTTGTTGTAGGGAAGGGTCCACAGGGTGTTCAGGGTCTCACTACTAGATCGGGCTCCTGGTGATCCGCCCGTTTACAGCCTCCCAAGTGCTGGGATCACAGGCGTGTGCCGCCACGCCCCGCCTCCACACTGTTTAATCGTACTGCTTTTTGTCTTCACCCTGAAGGCTCTGACATGGCTATTTCCTAAGACAATCACAAAATAGGACTTTTTTCTTCCATCCCTGAAAAGATGCAGGCATAAGACACATTTCTTCCGTTCTTCTGGTGCAGCTTTGTTCATGGCAGGACTCCTGGATCGCTTGGCCAGATGGTTTTCAGGAGATTTGGGTCACTTTTCTGTGGATAGTGCATTCAAGCAGCATTAAGGCACAGACTAATACCAGAGCCAGGTTAACGAGGAATGATGTCACTGGCCCCTGGCGTGGTGGCGCAGCCTGTAATCCCCCCTCGGAGGCTGAGGCAGGAGGATCAGTGAGAGTTCAAGACCAGCCTGGGCTACAGAAGTGAGCTCAAGGCCAGCCTGAACTGCATAGCGAGACCTTGTCTCAAAAAGACAAGCAAACCAAAACAAAACAAAAAACCCAAAACCAAAAAACCAGTAATGATGTGTCATAGGGGAAACAGTGTGTCTCAAAGGAAATCAACAGTAGCCATTGCCGAGGGACAGAGGTCCTTTCTTTCTTTTATGACATTGAGGCTCTAACCCAGACTTGCTGAGCTGCCTGGGCCAGCCTCAGATTTGAGGACCTCGTGCCTCAGCCTCCCAAAGTGCCAAAGTCCTAAGCCTCCACCACTGTGCCCAGGGTTTCCACTTGTTAAGGATACAGAGGAGAAAGTTCTGGAGTCATTTTGCTGCCCTCCACCTCTGGATTTGCTTCAGGAACTGCTGGGGCTTAGGGGAATGGTTGTCATTTTTAACCTTCACCATGGTCTCCGTGGTTTCAATGGGGAAAAGCATCAGTGTTTGCCTGAGGCTCCTTAGTGATGCTTAGGGTAAAAGAGGATAAAGAGAAGGCGGTGACTGACAGGTGGCAAGCCCGAGGTGAGGCCCCTCCTGCTCGGTGCAGCTCTTGGAGAAAGTGGGGTGGAGCTAGGTGATCTCTTGAGTTTATCCAGCGCATCAGGCTGATCAAATCAGGAGTCCTGGAATCTTCCCTTGAATGAGTCACCTTCGGTGGAAAAAGGAAGGAATCTCAACGAACAACTGGTGTTGACAGTGTCTCCCGGGGCTTTTCATACCTCCCAGCCTCGGGTGGATGGGGTGAACTCCACCCTAGGGACGGGATCATTGTGTATGGCAGTGGGGTTTCCACCGTCGCCCGGGTGATCCTTTGTTAGAGCTCTCAAGTTCTGATTTCCCAGGGCTTGCCCGGGTGGACTTCCGAAACCCAGCTTGAGTGTTTTCGGTGTTTGGTTTTCCTACTCATAGTTACAAGCCTTGGTCGCAGACTTCACCAGGGGGCTGTGAAGCCTCGGTGGGCAGTGGTTTCCCAAGTGTTTCTTTTTTTGACTCACGCATGTCTCTTAACTGTTTTGCTTGGCTCATGAAGACCCGTGGAGGGCTTGGTTGTGCTTTCCCTGGTGGAGGTGCTCACAGACAGGCTCTCCTGTCGGCCCGAGGCAGTCCACAGCCACGCCGGCTACCCTGGCTGTCAGCAGGTCGCTTCTCAGAGTGCTGTACATTTTAATGCTGCCAGGAGCGGCACATTCTTTGCCTGTTGCCTGTCTGCACCCTCCAAGCTCCCCTGCTCTAGGGCGGAGGAAGTGAGGGTTGCGCCCAGGGCTCCGCTGGCACGCTGGGCCACTGGACTCATGCCAGCCTTCAGTTGGTGTTTTCTGGACAGGGGGGGGTCTCAGTTCTGTGCTGATGCCCCTTGGTGTGCCACGCTTGCTACCACAGGAGGATCTTGTGTCATTTCTGTGGTGAGCGTGCCAGGAACTTCTGATAAAGGGCGGAGAACTGCGAGGGCTGCACCACAAAAAGAGAAAGTTCAACACTATTTCAGAGGCCGGCGGAGTAAACCAAAGCCAGTTTTGAGTTGAGTGTGCTGCCTGGTGAAAAGGGAATCGGGGAGGTTTTACATTTTAAAGACAAAGCAAAACCCGTAGGACACTGAGACAGTTAACATTAGCAGCGCACACGGGCCAGCCGGCAAGCCCTGACACGTTGGCACCTGTTGGCGTACTTTATCTGGTAGAGGCCCTGGCCAGCGCGGAGGACAAATGCTTTAGGATGAGTGTGCACAGTGGCTAGGGTGAGGGTTCCTTGCCTGCCTTGCGTCTCCATTAAATCTGATTTGGAAAACGCACCGGGCAAGCCCCTCACGAGCTGCCCAGGTCTGGCCATGGGACAGGAAGTGGCGCTAGTACTGTGGCATGGTACTGCTAAGTACCGTGTGGGCAAAACGGTGCTAGAGGGGAGGAAATGGTTGTGCTGGAGGGGAGTTGTAGCAGGGCCATTTTTCAACCTTGTCCCTGACTGGGCAGAGAGGAAAGCCGTGGCTCTCCGCTCCTAGGGGCAGCTGGATTCCCTGCATGTGGGCAGGGTTGCAGCTCCGTACGGTGTAAGAAGCACAAGTCCAGGGCTCGGGTCAGCGCTCCAGCTGGTGGCAGAGCTGGCTGTCCCCGGGCCTTGCTCCTTGGCTGGCGGTGGCCGCTTTCCCAGTGGACCCTCACGTGGTCTTCAGCATGTGCGTCCCTGCTGCCTCTCTGCATGTCCCGGGCCTCTTCTGAGGATCCCAGTCAGGTTGGCTCAGGGCCGCCCTTCCCTCAGTTCTAACAGACTCACCTCATTGAAGGCTTTCTCTGCAAATAGAGTCCTAGTCTGGGGTGCTGAGGGTTAGGGTTTGATGTGAATGTGAGAGGGATATAGGTGAGCCTCTGCGCATCCTGCTTCACCTGAGGGGAGAGGAGTTGCAGGGAGGAGTAATACAAGATGTGTACCTCAGGAAGAAGGGATTGGGGTTAAGGGCAGAGGGAGAAACTGCAGGCCCAGGTTAAATAAACCTCATGACTCCAGGCAAGGAAATCGTAAGTTCCCATCTGACACAGGGGTGCATAGAAGTTAATTTCCTAGGAGTCGCCTCACCTCTGGTTTGGGATTCTTGGTACCAGGGGTTGAACTCAGGACCTCGTTCTTGCCAGGCAGGCACCTATGCCACTCTGCTATCTCCCCAGACCCAGAGTCAGGTTTCTGTCTCTAGGACAGCTCAGCGGTGCAGTCAGGTCTTATACCCTGTGCTGGACTTGGGAGCAAGAGGGGTACATGGAAGACACCTCAGGCTCTCTAACTCTAGGCAGCCCTTCCCTCCCCGTGGGCATGGACTCTGGGGGGAACTTGTTGTTTCTTCTGACCCGACATTGTGTTTATTTTCTTCTGCTTTAAGAGATATGAGAGACTGAAGAAAAAGAGAATTGTTTATAGAGGAGGAAATGGTTGTGCTGGAGGAAGAGTTGGAGCAGGGTAATTTTTCAGCCTTGTCCCCAAATGGGGACAAGAAAGACATAGCCACCCTCAGTTTTGTAAATTATGATGAAATTGATCTCCTAGTTCCTTGCTAAGGTAGGGGAAGCTCCTTTTAAGATCTGGAACAACAGCAGCAAGGTTGGGGGACAAAGAGCTAACGAGCTGCGCTGGTGAGCTGAAAACCCTGCTCCAGAGCCTGTGCTCGTTGGTGTGCATTCCCCACATGGAGTTGTAGCAGGGGGCAGGTTCTGCTGGGCAGAGACCCGCAGTCAGACATCTGACGTCGGCGCCTGTACCAGGCAGGTGTGGGAAGAGAGCTCAGCGCTGAGGTGCACGGGAGATTCACAGTACGGTGGGGGAGCTGGTGTAGGAATCCGGGGAAGTCTGTGATGATTGCAGCAGTCAAGGTCAGTGAATTTTAGGGCTTTTCCAGGAGGCGAAGCAAGTATTATTAACAGGGTTCTTTTGAGGGAGATTCCCGACAGATGCAGAAGTGGGCGTGTCCACTCCTAACACTTGCAAGGGGTTCTTTTGAAAAAGCAGCCTACAGCTTTGGGGGCTGCCCTCTTAAGGAATTCAGTCACTGCATTCCTGTTTCATAGTTCAGGTCTTGTCATGTCCTGTTAACTGTGGCGATACAAGTATGACCATACTCATCCACGGTGAGATGGAATAGAACAGTTTAGTTTCGCTCTGCCAGCTAAAGCCGTCACTGGTCCTAACATAATTGAGAGTGGAGGATTTTTTGGGGGTGGGGAGGTACCAGGAATTGAACTCAAAACTCTGTGCTTGCCAGGCAGGCGCTTATTCTACTGAGCTGTCTCCCTGGCCTGAGAGTGAAGGATTTTTAAAATGCATCCTTCATAAGAATTCCTATTGGTAAATTACCTTCTGCCTAAGACAGGTGGTGTGAGTTGCTGTAGGTGTTTCATGGTTTGTACTCTTGGATTCGCACTGTCTGTTGTTCTCAAGCCCTTGTCAGTGGTCATCTGTGAATGTCACTGTCCTGCTTTTGGGCTGGAAAGATGGATTGGGTCATGTCCCCCCAGCCCCCTAGGACCCGAGGCTTTGTTGTTGCTCACGTTTTGACGTCCGCACACCACCACCACCACCACCAGGAGCCCACTCCGGGTGTGCCACCTTCCTCTGCCACACACTACCTTCTTAGCATACAAAAAAACCCACCCCTGGTCTGTAGGGTCATGAGTGTTCATCTTGTGTTCCTTCTTGGGCCACCTTTCAGTAAAGTTGCCCGCATGTCTCACAGAAGTGGCATTTCTGTCCCTAGACTCACAAAACCTGATGTGATTATTTAATGTCCAGCCCTAGATGGCAGCGCTCGGAGGCAGGGGTGTCGCAGCACTTTTGATCCCAACAGTACCCTGTCACAGGTCCAGGCACATTCCTGGCACTCCCGCTTATTCGGGGTGCATTGTCTTCAGGTGGGGTGCACGTGTCTTCTGAGACTCGCCCTTGGCAGCTGAGGTGACTTGCCATCGAGGGACAAGTTTCACCTCATCAGCGTGCTTACTATGAAGATGAATAGCTGATGAACTCCAATTAGTGTAATTATTCTGTTTCCAGGCAGTAACCTCGGTGGTAATTGTCCCAGAGCCCTGAGATGTTCCAAGTAATTAGTGCTGATGGCGCATGCATCTGAACCTCTCCCAAGGTAGCGTCTCAAATGAGGACCAGAATTGTGTGTTGCGTGTGGGAAACACCATTATGTGTGGGAGCTTTTCAAAACTACAGCACAATGAGTGAAATCTGGGGCAGACTGTAGTGACCCGTCCTTGTTTGTTCTTCCAGATCATTGAATGCCATTGGTCGGCTTTGATCAATCCTTACGGAGCAACCTAACCAGTGCATGTTAATGGCAGCCTTTGTGACGCTGGCCACATGGGGCACCTAGAGGAGCGTGCGATTTGGCGTCTTCACACGCGTTGATTGTAAACTTACCAGTGTAGCGGGGGATTGACTGACCGAGGCCGGGTTCTGTGCTCTGGCTCCACGCTCTGGCTCTCTGCCCTCTTGGGCATCAACACCTTGCTTTGTTCACCTCTGGATGGCAGCTCCTAGTGCTGCACCTGCGCCCCAGCAGCGGGCCACCGGCCTGGGCTCCGTGGCTCCACATCTCACGATACAACTGAGCAGCCAAGGCTAAATGTTCTCTTTGGTTTTCTTTCACATCCGGGGATAAAGCAAGGTGTTCCTTTAGGAAACACCACTGATTTTTTATTTTTCATTTTTGGAGGGGGAGAAGCATAGTTAGGACAACATTTGACTCTTTTCCTGTCATTGGCCTTAATTTTAAGTAAGACTGTTTATTAGAGGTGACTACGTCTGTGTCCGTCCTGAGATCTTTTATGTGTTTAGTTTTGTTCAGCTGATTCTTACTGCTGGAAGGTGTGAGGTAAGGTGAGAGAACAAGACAGACTCATACTAACTACATAATTTGTACCATCCACTGGCCAGCCAGGTAGCTCTCCGACTAAGGCACCGAGTTCAATCCCCAGCCTGCTATGCTGGCACCGCCTGTGGGGCGCACCGAGACAGCAGTTGAGACTGGGCCTGGTGGTGCGCGCCTGTAATCCCAGCTCTTGGGAGGCTGAACATGGGAGAATCACCACAAGTGTGATCTATGTAGTGAGACCCTGCAGACCCTGCACCAAATACATAAGGAAAAAACCCCACAAAACAAAAAACCAACTGTACCGTCCGCACTGCCGCTTTAACCAGCACGTCAACACTGCCTTACAGTTGTCTCATTTTCAATGAATGCAGTTTATGAGTTACCACATGTTTCCCTTTGGAAGAAAGTGTTCCATCTCCTCCTACCCAGAGTCCCTCTGCCAACCTGCCTCGGGCACGGTAGGTAGATGTGAGGAGCCAGCCACAGGGCATGGGAGTGTCCAGCCCTTGCCATCCAACCCATGGGGTCAGGTCAGTTGACCGAAATTGGACAGTAGACTAAAAATGAAATTGCAGTAATGGAATATGCAGGGCCTTTTTTTTTTTAAATCATTTCTTACCTTACGCCCTGTTCAGAGCCCCTGACCTCCCCGTCCGCCCTGGGTTCTCACAGACCACACGTCATGTGTTGCTTAAGCCCTGGCTTACGTCACAGAGGCCATACTTCGAAATAGCTGGGATGATGTGGTGTAGATGTCTATCTTGGCAACCGATGTGCTTTTTGTTGTTTATTTCTAAGAATGTGGTATTTCCTTTAGTCCTGACGAGACTTACTGTGATGGTAGCAATGCCATTTTGTCTTAAAAATTGGGGAATGCACACAGAAAAGCTGCCGTATTTGCTGTAAGGGAGCCCAAGGCAAGGGCTGGTGTGGGTGTTCAGACGCCACTGTCCCCCACCTCTAGTAGACGCCTCGAAGGGGCCTCAGCCTTCTGCTCTTGGGGCTGTGCCCATCTTCTTTTCTGTGATGGTTCTTTTTCTGTTCTTTGATTATAGGTGGGTTGGTTGAACCTCATGTGCACCTAAGCATTTGATGACAGAAGATATTTATGTATATGTATATTGCATTAAGTTTAATTAAAAGTTGCAAGTACTGCTTGTATGATAGGTTCAGTCTACTGAGAGACGAGGGGCATTTGTAAGGGAATTTTTAAGACTCAGCTTTTAGAGTTTCAGGTGGCTCCCAAATCATCCAAGTGTGTATTGAAAACTTGTTTTCCTACATCTGAAAGAGCAACCAAAGTGAGCTTTTCATACCCTCCTGAAGGCAACCTGGGAAAATACAAACCACGTGAAAATAATGCAAAATAATATTTATTTATGGATGTGACTGGGAGACCAGAAGACCTGTTATCTTCTTTTAAGGAGCTTAAAGTTGGCGAAGGCAAACTGGGAAACCCGTAATTACAGTGAGGTAAGTACTGGCCTGTGGCTGCCTGGGCTGGAAGCATTAGCCTGCAGATAGGCATTACATTAACTTCGTGGGTCAGTCATTACTCATGTTTTCCCCTTTTTTACTATCTTAGACCTCTTTTCATTTGTAAGCCGCATGAGATAGCCCAGATTCAATAGCTGCTATTTAAAGAGTTTCATGTAAACATCACTTTAGAGAACATGGGAGAATTCAGGATGCTTTGCGTTTCGTTCAGAAGTCTTAATTACTAGATTGGAAAGTACTTAAGTTTCTGTCCAGCCTCAAATACTTTGGGATTAGAACATAAACAAAACAGCCAGTTCTTCGTGCATAGTAGGAATGCTGCCTTTTATCTCCACAGTGTCCTCCTTGACCTCCTTGGAACGTGCCCTCCGGTAGGGGCCTTCCCCCACCCTCACTGTTTGGCTGGAGAAACGGGACTACTGCAGCCCCTCGTCTTCAGCACCCCCAGACAAGCTCCCAGCAGCCCCCCCAGCTCTCAGACTGTTACTGTGGGGAAGTTATTCCCTGAATCCGAAGAATGAATGGCATTTGTCCTTTGCCTTAGCGAAAATCATAAACCCTAGAAGACGGGATGGGTGCTCATGGAAATGACGTGACTGGACGTGTGGGGAAGAAGGATATCTATCCAAAGAAAGCAATCCTGCCCTGAGAGGCTTACCCCAAGGCTTCTTTGTGGGCGACGTGACAACGGACTCTGTTTCCATTCATTTTTCATAGCGACCATCTTTTTCTGCATATCTCAGTGGTCATGGATGTCACTTTTGCCCAGAAGTGCTGGTTTCTTTCTGACTTCTGAATGGAACATAGCTTGTACAGGGCTCTCCTTTAAAAAAACACATTAGTAGCAATAATAGGAATGAAAGATTTCTATCAAGACCCTAAAGTCTGAAAGTTGAGTGGTGCAAAGATGGAGGGTAACATCTTCTTTAGAACTGTATCTTTAAAATGTCCTTAATAGGTTATTTTGATGCGAGCACACCACTGTTCGGATACTGGGTTTGGGGGTCCTGTGGACTCTTTTCAGGGATTCTTTCCTGTTTCAGAGTGTGCTGCACCGAGTTGGATGAGACGTGAGAAAGAAGGGAGCCAAGGTTTACATTTATTGAGGTAGGAAAAGAAGCGCGCTACGTAGAGGGAGCGCAGGTGCGTGGGTGGATGCGCGGCAGCCGTGGGTTGGTGGCTGGAGTCTCTGGCATCTCCCTTTCCTCGACTGATTTTCTTCCATTGGCAAACAAGGCCTTTGGGGCAGTGGCCTATCAGAAGCGCGCCTGGGCTGACGTCAGGTCTAAAGTGGCCTATCAAAGCCCTGCTTGCGTTCCCGCCAGATATAAGCGAGCAATGGCAGCTGGCGCTTTGGGTTGGGCCCGCTGCAGGATTGGTGTCCGGTCTCGCGTGCACAGGCGCTCTCACTTGCTCAGTAGTCGTGGGCGTCTCTTGCCTGCGTTGTGCGTATCCGCAAGCTGCTTATGCCACTGTGTGAGCCCCCGGGAGCTCCTGACTGGGGGTGTTCCACGTGCGGAGAGCTTGCTAGTGGGACCTCCCAGCCCATCGAGCAGTAAACAAACAAGAATTCTTTTTTTAAAATAATTTTATTACTTTTAGTAAGAAATAACAGTGAGACAGTTTCAAAACACGTTAGTAGGACAGCCACAATAATTAATACAATGTTGTCCACGTAGTAGTTGTTCAGAGTACAAGATGCAGGCTTGATAACTTTTCTAAATGCTATTGGCACAAATATTTCTTCTCACTGAGCTAAGAGAAGGTAGTTGTAGGCATAGTCCAACAGTCCACGATAGCAGTGGGTTATCGGCAGAGCCGGCACTTCTTCACGAAGTATCCCGAAGAAGGCCGAGAAGGCTGCCCCGGGGAGGCACCCCGAAGCGCTCATGGGAATGTGTTCCGAGTGCAGACACAGACTGAGCATCCATTGGGAACCCCAGCCGTCTGGGTGATTTTCCACTTGGAGGAAGACAGCCTGACTCTGGATGAACTTGCTGCAGTGTGGTGGTCACTATGGAGATGCGGGGCCTCCAGTGAGCTGCAGGGGCCTGGCCCTTCCTGGGTGGTTGCCCTGGACAGGGCTCCCAGTGTCACCAGACGCATGGGAGACAGTATGCTCATTTGTGGGGGTCAGGGCAGGATTCCTGTCCTTTCTCTTCCTGGGTCTCATTTGCTTTCTGTGTTGGGTGACTAAAAATATTTTTTAATACCTAATGCAATGTCTGGGTGTTTTTTTTCTTCTCTATTTTAGCTGTCCCCTGACCCCGTTGTTTTAGGAGGCTGCTAGGCCTTTTCTCAGAGATCCTTGAAGACACTTTAGGTTCTCTTCCTCCCCTTAGCCTTCGTCAGGAAGAGCAGTCCCTGTTTTCGACAGCTCGATCTGTGTAGCTGCCTACCTGAGCTTTTATTAAGCCAAAGTAAAACTTCAAAGGAATGCAGGAAGCTGGAGCCTCCCTCTTCCTCCTTTCAACTGACACCTACCGATGTTTATCTTGGAAATAATCCGATGTTTATTTGATGAAACATGTAGTTAAGTGTTAATGGAGGCTCAGGTCAAGGTCTTGGGCGGTGTGGAAAGCTGTGGTGCTTGGAGTTGGGCGTCAACGTGGAGGGTGCTCTCCGGAGCCCCCTGAGAGCCTGCCTGGCACAGGATCACCCGGTGGATGTCCCGAAGCCTGGCCACGGCCAGTTCTGATCTGAACCTGATCTCTCTCTTCCTTTTCATCTCCTGCTGCCTTTTTGTTCACTGTGTCATTTTCTTTTCTAGCCCTGATCATGACTGTTCGGGAGGTATGATACATATCTCATGGGCGGTCCAAATTACTCAACCGCCTCAGCATGACACATTGTGGATGGTGTTTAGATAGTGATACAGCGTGGTGAGCTTTCAGAGGATGTCTGGAAATGTCTTTTTGAGCGTCAGCTGTCCTTCGGCCTTTTTTTGCACCCCAGTGAGGACTGCCCAGCTCCCGGGCACATAGGTAAGAAGGGGACTAGGCTTTGTGCTCACGTGCTTTGGCCAGTTGAGGTTAGTTCAGATAATGTGTGAATGAGATGGAGAATAAACCTACTCGGCTTCTTTCCTGACCTCAACTCAGCTCATGACTCCGCACTGCACCGTGAGTGTAACCTGTGGTGGGAGAAGCTGTGGGACACGTAAGCGTTCCCCACTCCCTGCAGGAAATTATTTTTGAGGTCACTACACTCACTGTCCAAATAAAGTAGATCACTGCTGGGCTGGCAAGATAGCTTAGTGGGCTAAGTGCCTGCTTAGGCAAGCATAGGGACCAGGGTTCAATCCCCGATAAGGCATGCTGCGCCAGGCCCGCCCCTGGGTGCACTGAGCCTCCACCTAGTCTGGGTGTGGTGGTGCACACCTGTAATCCCAGAGCTGGGGAGACTGAAAACAAGAGAATCACTCTGAGTCCGAGCTGCCTAGTGAGACCCTGTACCAAATACGTTAAAAAAACCAAAAAGTAGCTCACTGCTGATACAAGACCAGACATTTGGTGATAGTCACGGATTCCATCCTGGGGCATTGGTGGGTGCGGGTGACCGAGCTATGGCCCAGCTAGTGGCCCAGCTAGTGACCCAGCTAGTGGCCCGGCTAGTGGCCTGGCTAGTGGCCCGGCTAGTGGCCCAGCTAGTGGCCCGGCTAGTGGCCCGGCTAGTGACCCGGCTAGTGACCCGGCTAGTGGCCCAGCTAGTGGCCCAGCTAGTGGCCCAACTCTGGCTCTTTTTC
>PVKN010030997.1:0-12602 GCA_004027915.1 Capromys pilorides | reverse complement strand
GAAGTGGTAACTGTCCCTGTACACCTCACTTCCTTTGATAGATGTTGCTTTCTTTTTTTCTGAGTACAAATAAAACCTGCCATGGGTGAGCAGGGCCATGTTTTGAACCATGCTGAGTGCAGACTGCTAACAATCCTACAGTCTGAAAAGAAATGTACTGAGGTCTGTCACACTAGGTTTGTTGTGAGTTTCCCCTCCCACACCCACAGAGGCATCTTTCTTAATGCTGTTGTGTGCTGTCTCAGGGCGGCCTAGCTGTGCTGTCACCAACTCAGCCCAGCACCTGTGCTACCCACCCTGCAGGACTTTGCTCAAGAGACCCCTTGCCCTCGAAAGCAAAAGGACAGTAACCACTGCAGGCTAACACTGTTCAACTCTAGTACAATACAGCCACCCTCCACACCACCAAAACGCAGCCATGTCGTCCTCAGAATCTCAACATTCCTGGCATTTTCAAAGTACAAGTACAAATCTCTTCTGAGACTCAAGGCAAACTGTTAGCTTTTGCAAAAATAAAAAAAGAAAACAAGTTACAGAACCCAAAGTACAATAGAATAGGCTAAACATTCCTGGTCCAGAGGGGAGGAAAGAGATGATTTAAAAAAAAAAAAAAAAAAGCATAAGACCAAAATAAGACCAAAACCCAGCAGGATGACATTGAATCCTCTAGCACTGTGTCCATCGTGGAGGTACAGGGTGGTAAAATGCGGGTTTGAAAGGCCTAACTCAGCACCCCCATGCACACACAGCACTGTGTTCTGGAGCCCTCAGGGCTGCTCTCTCCAGCTGCACCCACATGAAGCCTACAGTTTTCCTCAGCAAATGTTCCAAGTTCCTGGCATCTCCAACTTCCTGGGGTGTCTCACTACAGATCTGGTCCAAAGCAGCCAGCAGTGCATGTCTACAACCTGAATATGGGGCTGTCTTGAAATTTCCTTCACCAGATAAATTGGTCCACCGCTCTTAATCTCAGTCTTCCATGAAATCTTAGGGCATGGGGAGAATATAGATAAATTTGCTGTGAAAATGTAGCACACATGCCCTCTAGTTCAACTACCAATCTAGTACTTGTTCCCCACTGAAATCTGACCCTGGATTTTAAGGTCTGCATTTCTTTCTTTTTTTAAAAAATGTATTTAGTGCTAGGTCTACAGGGTCTCACTACACAGATCAGACTTGTAGTGATCCTCCTGTTTTTCAGCTTCCCACGCCCTGGAATTACAGTGCATACCACCACACCCAGTCTCCATCGCTGTCTCAGCATGCTCTGGGGGCGGGGCCAGCATGGCAGGCCAAGGATTGAACCCCTGTCTCCTGTGTCTGCCTAAGCAGGTATGTGAACCCACTGAGCTATCTGGCCGGCCAAGGTCTGCATTTCTACCAACATTCTAGTCTTCTGAGCACCAGGGTCATCCACTGAGCTCTGTCTATAGCTACCTAGGACTTCTCTAGCTCATATCTCCAAAACTTTCCAAATTCCTCATCCAAGAAGTTCCAAAGTCTTCCAAATCTAAGCTATCTTGTCAGACACAGTCCCAGCAACACCCTGATGTGGGAACCAGTCTTCTGTGTTAGTTTTTCTATTGCTAAACAAAATCCCTGTCACCCACAGTATGCAGAAGTGGATGTTTCATGTAGCAGCTGATCCCGGAGAATACCGTGCATGGTCCACAGGTTCCAGGGCAGGAATAGCATGGCAGGAAGGCAGGGCAGAGCGAAGCTGCTCGATTCCAAGCCAGTGATTGATATTTTCCCATCTAACTCCACGGAACAGAAAATGTATAGAGATTACAGCACTAAATTATGTGCCTGTAGTCATGCTCAATACTGTGAAGATGAGCATTACACCACAGATTTTAATATTTTTTTCTTGAAAAGACACACAGTATAGCAATAGCATGATATTCTCTCTCTGTCTCCATCTCTCTGTCTGTCTCTGTCTGTCTCTGTGTCTCTCTGTCTGTCTCTCTGTTTCTCTCTATCTCTCTGTCTCTCTGTCTCTCTCTCTAGCTCTGGGGATTGAACTTAGTCGTTTTTGCACATAACTGCATCCTATATCCTTTCTAAACTTTTAAACCAGCATCTCACAAGGTCACTAAATTTTCTAGGCTGGGATTGAATTTATAAACTTCCTGCTTCATCTCTTTGAATGCTGAGATTACACACATGTGCCGCTGTGCCCAACCAATGACATGAGTTGTTAAGTACGATATGTTATTTTTATTTCAAAGACAACCTGGGAGAAACCCCACCAGAGGGTGTAAAATCATAAATCTTACTTTAATAATTCCATAACAGCTCATAGATGGCAAATTATTTAGTCATTAATGAAATATCCAGATTATAATTTTACTATCAGAAGTAATTTTAATACCTATTATTTTCTTAAGAAAGATTTCCAAGAGTGGGATTATTGGATTGAAGTTAGGACTGTGTTCCAATATTCTTGGTGTATGTGAAAATCATTTGGTACCTTTGAAACTCATCATAGAATTTCTAAGCTTTCTTGAGATTTTGCAAGTCTTAGGAATATGAACTCTTTCTTGGCTAGTTTATAAACTCTCTTCCTTAGTGCAGTTTTCTTAGTAGCTTCCTAGGAGTTTCAGACATTGTCCTCTGTGTTTTACAGATCCAGAAAGTGAGGCTCAAGATAATAAAGGCAGAAACAAGTGAGGCGGACCAGTGAGACAGCCCCGCAGACCAAGCACCTGTTTGGGCGAGCTCAGGAACTGGCGTTTCATCCCTGGCATCACATGCCATGCCACCCCAACTCTGGGCACACTGTGCTGGCTACTGAGACCTGGGTGGTGGTGCATGCCTGTAATCCCAGCACTGGGGAGGTGGAAAATAAGAGGAACACTATGAGTCTGAGCTGTGTAGTGAGACCTTGTATCAACTACATAAGAAAAAAGAAAAACAGACAGACAGACAGACAGAAAGAAGAAAGAGAGAGAGAGAAAGAAACAAAGAAAGAGAGAGAGAGAGAGAGAGAGAGAGAGAGAGAGAGAGAGAGAAAGAGAAAAGGAAAGGAAAGGAAGCAGAAAAGAAACAAGTTGAAAGCAGCCACATGAGAACTGCTTTGGGAAAACAGACTCCTAACCTCCAGCCTAACCTCTTTTATGCTTCCGAGCCGTCCTTGTGAATGTTCTTATTTTACAGATACAGATATTGGTGCCCGGTGTGCTGACCAGGCCCTGGCCGCTCTTTAGATAATAAACTGTTTGGGAAAAAATGAGGTCTAGTGAGAGTTTTGGAGGTTCAAGGGCACAGAGCCTGCACCAGCTTAGTTCTGGGTAGTCACCTGGGTGGGTAGTGAAAGGTGGGCAGGAGAGCAAGGGCCCACAGGTGGGGCCAGAAGGGGGACAGAGAGAGAGAGATAGAGACAGAGACAGATACAGAGAGTAGAGAGAGATAGAGAGAGGCAGAGAGACAGGCAGAGACAGAGACAGAGACAGAGCGAGGGAGAGAGATGGGGGCGCAGGCTTGCTCATTCTATAACCTGTAATGGAGCACACGAGGTCCCTGAGAGCTACACCCATCTCCCCATCTCTTACAGCCTCCACTGCCTTCCTGGAGTGCCACCACCCTGGAGACTCAGCCTCAGCCTGTGGACCCTGACACCACTGCAACGCCCAGATACACAAGTCTGTGAAAGCCACACTCCTGCTAACATGAGACCAGTTTCACAGTTCTTCATTGGAGAAAGAAGCAGCACTCAAAACCAATTTACAATAGCAAACAAGTCCCAAAACTAAGACGACTGGTCAACCGCAGAGAGCCACACTCCTGTGAACGACCGCTGCGTGGCGGTGCTGAAGCCTGGAGATCGCCCGCCCCCTCAGGGTCTCCCAGGGTCTCCCAGCGTTTCTCCCACTGCTGTTTTCTTTTCTCAAGAAAACATAGTCCAGGCTGCACCCATAGGAGTCCCACTCAACCAGGGAGGGCAACAAAGAAAACATTTTAAGGACAATGGAAGGCTATAAAGGAGAGCTTTCCAAGTCCAAATGAGGGGCCATTTGCATGACCTTCTCAGTGAGAACTCTTCTTAGAAATATCCCTTCCTAGTAGATTTTTAGGTTGCCAGACATAAACATGCAAAAGTGGTTAAAAGACAAGAAAACAAAAGAACAAGAAAGTTATAGGAAATAAAAGAATAAAAAGAAAAATATTTTAAACATTAACTGCTTCTCAACTAATCTGAAGATAACACTACGCAATGCACCAAACATTCCTATTAGTGTTTTTTGCTTGCTTGTTTGTTTTTCTGGTACCAGGGATTGAACTTGGGACCTTGTGCTTGCCAAAAAGGTGCTTATGCCACTGAGCTATGTTCCTGGCCTCCTCTTCTTTAATTTTTTTTTCATTTCTATTAATTTGTTCAGTGAAATTTTGTACCATTTCTAATGCTTTTTTTTTTTTTTTGATAAACAAACAAGAAAAAAAGGAAATACCCTTTCCTACAAAAACAACTGAATTTCCTACCCGCTCTCCAAAATTGATTCGCTTATCATGCATTGTGGCTGAGTGAGACGGCTCAAGGCAGCTGTCCTCTCATCTTTCTCCCCACCCCTTTTCGTGTTGTCTCTGCTGTACTTTGGGCCACACGACACCGATGGCCGTGAACCGTGAGCACATCTAGAGGAAGCTCTGTTTTGTGGCTCTGTTTTGGTTTCCCAGTTGGAACACATAACTGTGCCATGGAAACTGGCTTCCAAAGGAGTAGCTGCAGACGTTCATGTCACAGTGACCAGATCCACCCCGATTTTCTCCACTCTTCCATGGTTATAGATCACTGTGCCAACTTGTGAAAGTGCAAGTCATACTGAAAGCTCCTGCAGCTCGGATGAGAACCGCAGGACGGGCCGCGGCTGCGCCTCAGGAGCCGCTCTTTGCTCGGCTTCTGCCCTTGCCAGGGTGCCCTGCCACTGCCAGCCGCCACCGCCAGCTTCCTTCTTCCGTCTCCTCCCCGCCAAATGCTGTGCTCACAGTGAGCCACTTTGCTCCCTATTCCCAGGATTTCAGCTTCTTCTCTGGCCGCTTTGGTCACACTGAATCTTCATTACAACTTTTTCCTGTTCTCTGAACAAATTCTTACACAGAGTGATGCTCACTTTAAATTCCATCTCCTCATCAAAGATGTTTTAAAACAACTAAAAAACAGTGGGAAAAGCTAATCACCCTTTTCTGTGATATCACACACAGTAGAGAGGTTCGACCACTACTCTGAGATTTTATGTTCAATCTACATAAATATAGTGGTATATACATATACCATTATGTGGCCACCTGGGAAATTGACCCAACCTTCATCTACCCTTTGGATTTATAAGTGGCAAGGCAGACCGTCCTAGCAAGGGGTTGAATCATTCTGAAAGTGGCATTGCTGGGGTTATAATCCTAAGATAGAGGATTTGAATATTTCTAAGGACGAACTTTGAGCTGAGAGAGGGCTGAGACCCTGACGGGGACAAGCAGTACAGTCAGCCCCCTTCCTGGGGGTGGAGCCCCAGCAGGGCACCATTCACACACCGTGGGGCACCAGGGGTGGTGTCAGAGAGAGCAGAGCTCTGTGGGGTCCTTACTGAGGGCTCCTGGAGCCAGTGCCTTTCTGAGCGCTTCCTACCTGATGCCTTTCTAAGCGCTTCCTACCTATCAACTCATGCCATGCACCCCGGAGCACTGGGAAGAAATGACTATTTTATCTTCATGTTATAGATGAAGTTGAGGCTCACAAAGGACAAATAACTTATCAAGGTCGTACAGCCAGCAAGGATGGTGCTGGTTATATCAAAGTAAAGGATTGGTGCGTGTGACTGGCTGTGGTTCTTACACACAGATGCAAGGACAGGCTGGGTGAAAGTCCCCTCAGGATCTCATGCAGGTGGCTTGACCCCACCCTTCCACAGCAGAGGCACAAGCTCAGCTGCAAGCCAGGCACCACTGGCACCCCAGCACTCAAGCAGCTGAGGCACGAGGTCATCCCAGGCTACAGAGTGAGTGTTCGTCTTAAAATAAGAAGTGAATGCAGCCAACCTGGAGTAACACCAAGCAGACAGTCTTTCTTTTCAAAGAGCTGCCCAGGTTCAGTGCTATGGGGTGTTCGAGGAGGCCTCCTGCGAACACACACCAAGCTCCAGTCCTGAGTCTGTGGATGTTACCATATGGGGAAAAGAGTCTTTGCAGACGGATCAAGTTAAGGATCTTGAGATAAGGAGATCTGTTGGGATGGTAGCGGCGGGCCCTAAATCCAGTAACAAACATCCTGGTAAGAGACATGCAGAGGAGGCAGAGAGGGAAGAGGAGGTGGCGATGTGACCACAGAGTGGAGATGTGGGTACAGAGATTCAACAGTATTGAGCACCCCCGGGTGGCTTTGGAATCCCAAGAGACACTAGAGAGCTGGAGGGACACCAACAGATCCCCCCACCACACCTCCACAGGGGCTGTGGCTCTGCTCACAGCTTCATTTCAGACTCCAGGACACCAGCAAGAGATGGAGTCAGATTTTGCTGTTCTGAGCCGCCTGGTTGTAGTGCGTCATAATAGAAGGACTAGGAAGCTAAAACAGAGACACCCGTGCCGGAGCGCCCCAAAAACACACACCTGCTAGGATGAGGAGATAAAGTGGCCCCCAGCTGTAATCGTAACACGTGAGGCAGGATGGAATCTCACCCTGATGAAGTGTGGTCTTTCAACTGGTGCTGTCGCTGAGACTTCAGGTAGCCAAGCACCGTCGCATCAGGCCAGCGGGTCGCACATGATGCAGGCGTGTGCTACCAATGTTAGTCATGCCAAGGGCGTGGCCAGTGTCCACCCATGCTCTGCTGGAACACGAGGTTCTTAATCAGATGCAGGGCTACCATGATGCATTCTGCTTGTCCAGAGATGATGCTACCAGGTTTGAGAGTAAACCCGTATTCCAGATGAGCATCTATCCCAGTGAAAATGAACCTCTCCCCTTCCATTATGGGAAAGGTCCACTGTGATCAACCCACTAGCACATAACTTGCCAGTTCCCCTGTGGCTGGCCCATCTCAGCTGCTCACGCTGGTCTTGTCTAATGCTAAGCTGACTTCCTGGGGCTATTTCTGCTCCTGGATCCAATGAACACACACAAGGCGGCTGGGGTAATGTGTCCGACAACTACACCGTGCTTCACTTTTGTCCTCCTGGTTGTTCAGCATCTGTGCTGTAGCCAGGGCCCATCTGGGCATCCAGGTGGGACACAGATATCTTCATAGTCTGTGCCCATTGAGAAAGACGCATCCACAGAGCTCCAAAGCACTCCAAGCAGGAATGTGCTTGCTCGAGACAGAATTCCACACAAGAGGGTTTTTTCTTTAACCTATTTTCTTTTTCCTAATGCTAGAGATTGATTCTAACTGCCAGTAAAATCTACTCAGGTTTTAAAACATATACCATGAATATCAACTTTGAAAACTATTTTTCATTTTTAAAAAGAATACAAAAATTAGTGTAAAAAAATTAGATATCTAAGAGTTTGGTTCTGGATAGGAGACTTTACCAGCATTGTTAATCTCTTCTCAATTCCCAGGGAGAGACCTACTTCATGGAGCCCTCACTGCACTGGTTAATTCTTGGGTTTTGTAATAGTGACCTGCTAGATGCTGTAATAAATTATAATAAGCTTTGTGGCTTCGAATCGCCTCCTTGTCATACATCCTTTAAGAAGCTCGTCACCAGTAGAGTTGAAAGAAACTCCCCCCACTGCTGATGACTCACTCAGCCTGACAGGTGGAAGGCAAAACACGACAGTCTCAGCGCCAGCTCTGTCAGGCATCTTCAAACACTGAAATGTCATTCAGTTTCCAGTTCTTCTTTTGATCTTTTTTTAAAAACCCAAAATAGGACGTGAAATATCGTATACAGATATACTCATTTAGAGGGGTTTGAGCCATGTCACAAAAGTGCCTTCTGAATTTGCATATTTAATAGCCCGATAGGAATCCTGGTTCAGCCTGAACATTTTGTTTTAAACAATACCAGTGTGATGTAAAACATACAGAGCTGAGGGCTGGACTCAAAGCATAAAGTGCAAAATTTGCCCCATCTGATCTCCTTACTGATATTTCAGTCTGGTTAATGTAGTCAAAACAAGCTCTGCTACCCAATTCATCCACACGTTTTCTTGCAGAGCCAGACGAACTCTTCCATGTGGGAAGCAAGAGCTCGACCTTCCAAGGCCTCACCTCTGACCTCTTCTCTCCATACTCTCTGCCTACCATTGTCACTGTCATCAAACTTCCCAGCCTGTTACCCTGCTTTTGCTTTCAAAGGCCATCATCATATTTATGTTTGCGTGGATCCCGTGCTACATCCACCTCAGTGCCCAATTCAAATACCATAGCCTCCCAGATGAAAGGAATCTTTCTTCTCAGCTGCTATTTAACTTAACTCTAGGCCTGGATGCTAACTAACATTTGGAGTGCAAAGACTAGGCTTATTTATACCTTCTATCCCCTCAAGAAAAACTGCTGTGAGGAAATAAAATAAGAATAAACATAACCACAAAGAGGAAAAATCTCTAAGATGAAATAATTAAATGACACTGCTGAAAGAAGATACTAGAAAATGGGAAGTTATCCCATGTTCATGGAAGACGAAAATTAATATTGTTAAAATAACTATTCTACCAAAAGTGATCTACAGATTCATTGTAATCCCCATCAAAATGCCAAGGCCATTCTTTAAAATAATAGAAAATCAATCCTTATATTCATATGAAAACACAATAGACCCAGAGTAGCCAAAACAGTCCTGAGCAAAAGTAGCAATACTAGACATACCACAATACCTGCTTGAAAATATACCATAGAGCCATAGCAGCAAAATCAATGCAGTACTGATACGGAAACAGAGAACAGTGGAATAGAATAGAAGATCGAGAGGTAAACCTATTCAACTTCAACCATCTTGGTAAAGGGTCTAAAAATATGCATTGGAGAAAGACAGCCTTCCTAACAAGTGCTGTTGGGAAAACTGGGTATATATGTTTAAAATCCCATATAAAAATCAATTCCTGGGGCCAGAGAGATAGCTCTGTGGCACAAGTGCCTGCCTGGCAAGTGCAAGGTCATGAGTTTGAACCCCAGTCCTTCAAAAAAAAAAAAAATCAATTCGAGACTGGGAGTGATGGTGCGGGTATCTGTAATTACAGCTCTTGGGAATTGTAAACAGGCGGGTCACTATGAGTCCGATGTAGTAGTTAGACCCTGAACACTCTGCAGACCCTTCCCCACCCCCAATAAAATCAATTCCAGATAGATCAAAGATATAAATATGAGTCCTAAAATTTCAAAACTGCTATAACAGAACATGAGTGAAGTGCTTCATGTTATTGGATCAGCCAATTATTTCCCAAATAGGACTTTAGTAGCACGGGAAATAAAAATTACAAGTAGTATCATGTTAAAAAAAAAAACAACAAGACAGTACCAACAATAATAAAAAAAACACTTGTGCACAGCAAAGAAAACAGAGTAAAGAGACAGCCTACACAATGAGAGAAAAATTTTGTGAGATGCACTTTCAACAGAAGATGATGTCCACAATACATAGACTTTGTTCCAAAGGAGAAAGAACCCAACAGAAGTGACTATGTGAACTGGACAGACACTACTCAAAAGAAGAAAAACAAATAACCAATAGCTACATGAAGAAGTGTTCAACTACCTGAGTCATCAAGGAAACCCAGATCAAAACTATGCTGGGATTTCCGCTCATCCCTGTGAAAAGGGTTATCATGAAGAATACAAAAAATGACTTATAATGGGGTAATATCCAGAATAAGGCAACTCAGTAGCACAAAAACAAAGCAATGTTTTCCAGAAAAGGGCAAAGGACCTATCATGGTTTGTATCTAGATGTCCCCTCAAGCCTCATGCATTCATTATGCATTCATAGGTGGGGTTTTTTTCAGAAGTGACTGATCAAGAGGGTGTGATGGATTCGTAATGCAACACCAGGATGAAGGGTGCAGGGGTGAAGGGAGGATGGTTACTAAATCAGCCCATTTGTTGGCTTGGCACCACCCTCGTCCTGCTGGCCTGCATGCAGCATAAGGGACAGAAAGAGCCTGCTCCTCCCCTTCTCTGCTGCGTCTCCTGTCTTCTGCCTGCTCTCAGCTGTCTCTCCTCTGCCACGGGCTCTCCCGCCCTCAAGCCACTAGCTGTAAACAGAAGCCACTACCAATTGTGAGCCGAAGTAAGCCCTTCCCCCTTTATCTTTAGGTGTCCAGTACTCAGCCTCAGCAATGAGAGACATAACAAGACAGGACCTGAACGGGCACTCCTCCGAAGAAGACATGTACACGGCTGGCCCAAGGGCAAGGCAAATGCTCAGCATTGCCTCCATCTGATAAATGCGAATTAGAGCCACGCCAAGATGCCAGCTTATGCCCATTCAAGTGGTGCTCATCAAAAAGACAAAAGTAACAAGTGTCGGTGAAGATGTGGACAAAAAGGAGGCCTTCCTACTGATGTAAATTAGTACAATCATTATGGACAACAATATGGAAGTTCTTCACAAAGTCAAAGCTAGAATTAGCCTATGGTCTAGCAAGTTCACAGCTGGGCACATATTTAAAGGAAACACATGACCCCGGGCGTGCTGTGCTAGCCCCATTCCCGGAGCATGCTGAGAAGCGGTTGAGACTGGGCGTGATGGCATGGGCCTATAATCCTTGGTTGAAAACAAGAGAATCACTGTGAGTCCAATCTATGTAGGGTGACCCTATAGACTCTGTGCTAACTACATAAAAATTAAAAAAATAAAGGAAACGCAATTGGTGTATCAAAAGACATTGCACATCTGTGTCACTGTACTGCTCTTCACAGTGGCCAAGATCTGGAATCAATGTCACTGACCTTCAGTGATGAGCGAATGGAGAAACAAACCCGAAGCACACACAGGGCAGAGTACTTATCTGTCTTACAAAGACAGAAATTATTCGTGACAACATGGTTGAACCGAGAAGACAGTATGCTAGGTGAAACAAGCCAGGCACAGTAAGGCAAACACCACAGGTCCTCACTTCACTGTGGCATCCAGAAGAGTTGAACTCATAGAAGAGTAGGATGGTGATTAGCAGGAGCCAGAGACACGCTGGTCAAATGATACGAAGCTTCAGTTAGAAGGAGTCGCATCCGCAGGTCTGCAGTATGGTTCAGGGATCATGCTCAATAACAATGCATTGCATTTTGGAAACTAAAGAGTGGATGATAATTGTTCCTACAACAAGCAAATCTGAGAGATATCCATAAGGAAATTAGCTATACTGAGAAAATCAACAACGTAAACACTTTGCATAATTTGTTGTATGTGACAAATACACTCATATACAGTTTTGTCAATTTTGAAAACTATAAAATGCATACATGGCACTTCATTTAATTTTCACAGCAATCTGATGGGCTAAGTGACATCACTGTCCCTGCTAACCTATTACAGGACCCATCGCACTTCCTGAGAAACATCTTTAAGTAAGTTCTCAATCAGCAACTCAAACACAAGGAGCAGAAATTCTAACCCAGTTTGTCTAAGAACATAAAAAAAGGCTCTTTTCTTCTTTTACCTTCTCTTTAAATTAAGGTTATTAAGGTTTTCTTTGGAAATTCAGAAATATTTAACTAGCAAATATATATCCTACACTCCATCTAGACTCACATGGCCAAAAATATCTAAACAAGAGCATGCGTGCATCGTCTGGACGCCTCTGCGTTGGGACTAGCTTCCCTACATGCCATAGCTGGGGATGTCTTTTACAAGTTTAAAGTGCTATTTCTACAGTTGGGTGGGAGAGAAGGGCTCACTGCCCTGATGTTATGAAGGGTGATGCCCAAGAACCCAATTAGCATGGACAGTTTGGCAAGATACATGCGTGACAAATTTATTTCTATGCACGCTTACATGGACACCATGCAAAATGTGAAACAGAAATATTTTCTTCGTAGGAGAGAGAGGAAGAAGAGGTGACAGACAATTCTGGAGATGGGGTCAGTGATTTTTGAAGAAACAAATAACCCCTGAAAACATGTGACAGACTGGATCTGGTACTGCTGAGTTCTGAAGGTGGTGTTCGATTTCCAATCTCTTCCTCTGTGGTATGAGTTTCTTTCCTTTGGTTGCTGAAATCATAATAAAATTAGTAGGCAGATGTGTTCCTATTGACAGATTCAGTTTTTAGGTAAACAAGTTAAAATTAGAGAAAACCTCTGTGTGCATTGTGGGAGAGAAAGAAGGTCAGAGAAAAATCTGAAGAGGGGAGGGGGCATGAGAAAAATCGGAGAGACCTTGGAGCAGAGACTGTTTTTCCAACTCTACGTGTCAAAGTGCCACAAGTTGGGGTACTACTTTATGAACCCTAATACCGCTAATACTAGTAATACCATCTCCCCTGGAAGCCTTCTCTGATTTCTGATGTGCAGATAGCCTAGAGTACAGCAGACAGAGGAGGAAGGGATGATGTTCGTGAAAATGGTCCTCCCAGGCGCATCTTCCCGTCACTACTGCAGGGAGCCGGGGGAGGGCTACGCACCTGGCAAACACTACCAGCAGCAAGAAGCATAACAACAAGCTTCTAT
>PVKN010030996.1:0-12602 GCA_004027915.1 Capromys pilorides | reverse complement strand
AAAAAAAAAAAAAAAAAAAAAAAAAAAAAAAAAAAAAAGATATAGACATGCAATCTTGTTCTAAAAGTATTAACACAGAAATTTCTTGTCAATGAGCTAAGGAAAACTAACTCTATAATTTTTAAAATGTCTTCTGTCTAAATACGTGTTCTTTTTACTTTTCTTGTTTTATTTCTTTCCATTTTTGGAGCAGAGCTTGCCTTTTCCTGTGAGCAGTTTTTCCCAATTCGCAGTATGTATTGAATATTTCAGATCCTGTTTCCTCTTTCTCTTTCTCATGCTAATGAGACAATACAGTGTTTAAACAGGTATGTCTGGTTTATTACACTTACGAGTATGGTCTTGACTCGCACGAATTTACCTGTTAAAATTTCCAGATTATCATGCTTCTTGGCTGAATTGCGCTCCATTGTACAAAAAGACCTCAATTTTATATCCATTCCCCAATACATGGGCATCTAGATTATTTCTAAGATGTAACTCCTACACATTGAGTTGCTGTTAACATGGGAGCACATATATCACTGTGGTGTAATGGTTTTCATGCTCTGGAAACATGACCAGGAGGAGAAGAGTTGGTTCAAATAACCTCCAGTCCTAATGTTTTCTGGAATCTCCAACATCTTTCATGAATTTCATCAGATTTTCTCCATTTATGAAGAGGTCCTCTAAAAATAGAGGCTGCTGTACTTATGTCTTTCTACTCTTACTCAACTTTCTCATTTTGAGGAACAATATCAACACCCACAAGTTGAAGGATGACAGGTTTATTTTGACTCACACACTATAGAAGTTTCAGTCCACACTTCGCTGATTCCAAGTGTGGCAGGGCAGAGGGACATCCAGGGAAGAAACTGTCCATGGCAGGCAGAGCAGGTAGGAAGCAACAGCTTTCCTAAAGCTTTCACACTCTTCCCACCCAGGCTACAAGCCTATTGGTTCATGCCACCCTACCTGGGGTGGGCCTCCCCATTATGCACATGGAGAACAGTGGACTAATTCAGTGTCATTCCCATCAATCTAGCCACTCCCTAATGTCCTGTCTATGCCCACAAGAGGCTTTGGGGATCAGTACCTACTCCTATGGCAAGCACACACTCTGATACATCACGCAACATTCATAAGAGCCATCAGCTTTATTTTTCACCAATAGTGCTCTCTTGGGTCAGTGACCAAAGCAAAGCTAGGTGCCTAGGGCTTGGGAGCAAGGAATTTTCCATGACACATAAGTAAGAGGTAGAAAGGTGAGAGAAAACATTTCATTTCTTAGATTACCTAGCAGCGTGAGATCATTGGTTACAAATCCAGATCATTCACTAAGGGTTTCAAGACTGGGGTGAGGACAATGGATGTCATTCCATTCTCATCTTCCACAGTTAGTTGTGCTCCTCTGAGTACATGGTTCATTATTCCATGGGATATGGTTCTGTCATCCTTTCCCTGCAGTGCCCTAAGCAATTCACCAGGTTGTGGACTCAGTGCTCTGAGTATGGTGGTCCAGTTAGTGTACCTAGTGCATCTGAGGGGACCCCTACAGGGGGCTCAGGCACATGGCCCAGGCTGGAGCAAGCCCTGCCACAAACGGTCCTGGTGATAGAAGGCCCCTATCTATCCCAGTCACAACCCTCAACTACAGCCCCAGTGGACTCTGGCCCAGCTTGTGCTTCTGGGCCCATAGGAAGTGTCTCCAGGGAGCACAAGCTCATGAGGCAGATGGGTTCTTCCCTCCAGCTCTGCCCCATTCAGCTCCTTCTCCACAGTGGGCCCAAATGTGCCTCAAGAAAGGCTGAGACTACTGGACCTGTGAACATAAATGCTGATCAGTCAGTGGACTCAGCCAGAAGGAGTCACGGTTTGGTGAGCACAAAAGAAAGTAAATGGACCCTTGTGGCAGACATATGTAGTGACAGTTTTCATGTGTCACTTTTCATGGCAGACATAAGCGCTGTTTGAAAGTCAGTGGATGGGATCAGACAAACGATCTTCCAAGGCCCCTGGCCGCCTGCATTTCAGTCTTGGTGGGAGCTGGACAGCCCGTGATCTGTGTGTGAGAAGAGGAGGCCATGACACCACCTTGTCTGCAAGGAGAAGCCCCCTTTGTGCATTTAACTGATGTGTAATAGACTGAGCTGTTGTTCTCTGTAAAGCCTGACCTCAATGAATGCGTTTTAGCTGTACGTGTCTTGTGGTGAAGGCCCAGCCCTGTTGCACTGCTGTAACTGAGTGACATAGATGTCCACAGCATTTCATGCCTCGTAGAGCTATCCCCACCTGCAGTTACGGGAGGCCATGTATTGGTTATCACCTTAACTGCTTTCAGCTGAGAAGGGCTGAGGGAAAGGGGGATTGTAGTCATTGTCCCCTCCAGAGAGTTTCTCTACTGGGCTTCGGAAGTGCTGTTCACGTTTAATAGTTGTGAAGCACTCTGATTAGCTTGATCTGTGGATCTCAGTAGAAGGTGTCTAACATTCATTTGTTGGTAGTATCTGTCTGATCACTCAGAGCTGGGCAGCTTCTAAGCCAGGATAGGCACAGTTGTGTGATGGTGCAGCAAGTGTAAACACAGCATAAACACTAGAATGTAAACACAGGTTTGGGAAAGAGCCAGTCAAGATGCAGTTTTCATGGGACTCCCAGGACGATTGCAACCCATCATCACTTGGGTTTCTGTGTGAGAGGACTCTAACACTTTGTCTTGAATCTTTCCTGTTTACTGTGTAGGAATTGCCAAGGGTGGTGACAGCCTGGTTACTTGGGCCTCATCTGAGTACCCTCCACTCAAAGTGACCTTGTGTGTTGAGCTTATACTCCTTCCTTTGCATTGCACACTGGGAGCTTGCCTCAAGGGGACACAATGCCCCCAGGGCTCTGAGTCTCCCTGCACAGGGGCAGCACCCTCAGCTCTAAGCCAAGCCCTTCCCTTGAGCTGTTGAGAATGTGCTGTCGGTTGGCTTAGCTCAGGCAGGCTAGTGACTTCCCGGAGTCCCAAGCAGGTGCCACGTGATGACAAAACCATGGCACAGGGCCTTTCCCAAAGCCTGGTCCATGTGTGCATACAACAACATAATTTCCATGACATTTCTCTCAGTGACAAGCATAAGAGCCTTGGTTTTGGACATTGTGGCCCAGTGCAGAGACAGGCCATGAAGGAGGCAGGATGAAGAGGCCGATGGAGTGGAGGGAAGCCTGGCATGTGCCCACCTCCATGCGTCGGGAGCCCCTCTCCTGAGGAGGCAGAGGCAGAACCTGATAGAATGGATCAGGGCAGGTTGTGGTCTGAGTTCGGACAGGGCTGTTTGTGGCCCCTGTTTCCTTCTTCACAGTGTGAGAAGGGAATGAGTAGCAGGCTTTCCTCCTCCCACTGCTGCTCATGCTGCTGCTACTGCTGCCTCCTCATAGAACCCAGCACAGCACCGAGCCAGCACTCCACGGAGTACAGTGGCCAACATGTGGCAAGGCATTGGGAGATTACTTCTCATTACGGCTGCCTAATTCTTCCTTCCTGCCTCAACAGGCCACACAATGATTGTGCTTGCACACTAAAAGTGGAGGCCCTAGACTGTGCGTGGTGGTGCACCAGGCAATCCCAGCTATTGGGCGCTGTGAACAGGGGGATCACTGCGAGGCCCATGTACTAGTGAGACCCTCAGCACTCTGTAGACCATATCCTATACGTAGAAAAAAAGAACAACAACAAAAAAGTGGAGGCCCTAATATCCCTGCCTAGGCCTCTTCCTCATGACAGCACAGCCTCTCGGCAGCCTGGAGAGTCCCTCCAGGGGCTAGCAATGTCACGTCCGTCCGTTGCCTGCTTTTCATGCTCCAGAGCCAGGGTGCATCACTCCTGGCGGGCTGAGCCCCATCTGCACATATTCCATCTCTTGGATCAACCCAAGCCCCATTCACATAGTTGCCTCTGCATGTGGGGGCAACAGACACTTGCATTTGTGTTTGGACTCAGCTCTGGGAACTGGAGACACCAGTCCCTCAGTGTGCAGTTCTGGGCTGGGCATGCTCCCTGACCTCTCCTAGCACTAGTTGAGTCCTGCCTTCACCTCTACTTAACACATGTTCAGACTGCGGCAATGCTTCTTAAGTGCACTGCCTTCCTCAGTGCCATCAGCAGGACATCTGAGAGCTGCTCCCCATGGACCATGCAGGCTGCGATCCACTGCCTGGGCACTGGGAAGCTTTCCCTCAGCTATAGCTTGGGCCGCTCAGTCCCCCTTCTGCTCCTCAGTATGGGGGACTCCTCATCCTCGGTGTTATCCCTGAGTAACTGGATCTGCAAAGGGGCTCACCCCAGGTCTCTGCCTCAGCAGCAGTGTAGCCCTCCCAGGTAACCCCAGCCTTCTTCTCTAGGGTGCACAGAGAGAGAGAGAAGCAACAAGGACACATGTGGCTGCTGGTCCGGCTGCACCGAGATCTGTGCCTTAGCCAGCACAGCCCAGGGAGCAGATGCAAGGCAAACACCCCCGGATCCAAGTAGGGAGAGGCAGACTAAGTTAGCATGCCCCTTGCTACACCATGGTTTGGCTTCGATCTTATTACTGTGTGCACAGCTAACATTTTCAATTAATGGACCGTAGTTAAGGTGTAGTATATGCGTCCTGTGCTGGGAAGCAGTTAGCTAGAATGGGGGAAGGAATACTGTGCCCAGGGAGATCTCTCCCAGGCATATTCCCAAGTGACATTATTACAAAGCCTGGCAGTTTGTGGCTGTTCATCTTGGGGGCTTCTTGCTGGTTTTGGTGAGAGAGACTCTACCACGGAGCTATAGCTAAGGCCATATGTGATTATATTTTTACCTTGAGACACAGCTCATAATCTAACCGAGGCCAGCCTTGAACTTGTAATCCTCCTGTTTCAGCCTCCAGAGTAGCTGGGAGTAGTGAGTCGCTGAGCCAAACCAGAAGCACATTCGGGGTGCATAATGTGATCCTATTTGCTATTTTCCTGTGTGCGTATGGTGCAGTGCATGTTTGGAAACATGCAGGAGTGTGGCAGTGGGTGTGGGTGCACAGCAGGAGTGTGTCACTAATGCGTGCCTGATCATGCGTGAGAGTCCCAGAGTGTGCGAATATGCATATTTGGTAGGGATGTGCAGGAACCTATTAATGTGCAGGAACCTCATGGGAGGAGATGCCCCACACAGCTGAGAATTCTTCTGTGTGCAACATGAGGGGAAGGGGTGAAGGAGCAGAAACCTGCACCTAGCTTCTCATGTCTTCCCAATTAATTGGTTGGAGCAAGAGAGACCTGTCCTTCCTCTGTGTTTTTGGTATTTCTGAGATTTAGGACCCCAAACCATCCCTGATCTTTGCAGTGGTAACAGCAGAGAAGACCGGAAGGGACTGAGTGTGGTAAGGCTGAAGCCAAGGAAGCCAGGCCAGGGAAGACAGATGGGACCCGAACAGCCCACTGGCACCCAGAGCAGTGTGGGCTGGGGGAGGGGCACAAGAAGGAGAAGTATGTGGAGAGTGCAAGACCCATGGCTGTAGGAGAGGCTGAGGTCCAGCTGGGGGGATCCCTACCTAGGATCAGACAGGCAAACCTGACTGCTGCAGTGCTCTGGGCTCCCAAGACCTTAAGATAGGCTTCACGAGGGAGGCAAGCCTGAGCAGAAACAGGCTCAACCAGGACAGAGATCTTTGGCAGGGCCTTGGGGTGATTTCTAAGAATGGGAAGGGGTCAGGTGCACTATGTGGGGCACCCAGGGAGCTAGGTTTTGTGGCCATCTTCTTTGAGATAAGGTGCATATACTTCAGCCTCCAGGAACCTGTCCAGATCTAAAGGTTCCAGGTGCCCCTGGAGGAATCAAACCCTAAAATACTGCTCAATGCACCCTGCAAAGGGCTAGACACCTGGGACTGGATAATTCATCTGTGCCAAGCCAAACCTGGCATCCAACTGGACCTTCCTATGTCACTGGCCCCTCTTTCGCCGAGCCAAGAGTCTGTCACCCTGAGAAGCAGCCACCTTCCTCAGCTCATGGCTTCCTGAGTATTCATTGGCTCCGTCTGGAGACTCCTCAGAAAGATGCTCCTCTTGGCCACTGCTCTCACCAAGAGATGCGTAGGGGAGACTGGAGGCTGTTCTCCAGCTTTCTGCCTCTCGCTCGGGTTCTGCATGGCAAGGAGGGAATCACATCCGAGGTCTGGGGAGGCAATCAGCAAAGGGCACGGCTGGTGCAAACCCTCACTGTTCCTGTGCTTCCTCTGTGTGCTCCCACCTGTGGCCTAGGAACTGCTTTGTCCCCTGCTCTTTTCACTCGAAACCTGCTCCGTGAAGAGGGGCAGGAGAGGCATGCAGGAGCACCAGGCACTCACCCAGGAAGCACTCATGGTTCCCCTAACACGTGTCAGCCACCATTGGAGAAACTGAGTAGACCCCTTTCTGGCCAGCCTGGTTGCTGAGGTGGACAGAGAAGAATGCAGAGGATCCAAAGTTAGTGGTAAAATAACACAGTCAGTGAAGCCCAGACAGAGGAGGGAACTCAGGACAGGGACTGACTGTAAAGTGGGATCCGGAGGAGCAGTCTTGAAGGAAGTGACCCCTAACCTGAGACTGCATGTGACTCAGGCAGGCAGCCACCATAAAGGCAGGCAGCAGCTCAGCAGGGCTGTGTGCATGTGCTCTCTGGAGACCAGTTCACCACAGGTGGGCTTCAAGAATCCTAGGGGCCTGGGGTGGTACCTAGGGCACATTAATCCAGTCGATGTGCCCAGTACAAAGAGCTTAAGATGAGTTACCTAGGCTTTCTTCCCTGCAGCGCCTCCTTACAGCTTAGTCAGAGCCCAGCAGTTCTGTTCCCACTGACCTCCGCTTCCCTCTGTGCATCAAGCTTGGACCTCCACACCCATCCCAGAGACTCTTTCACGTGAAGAACAGCTCTGACCGAACATTATCTGTAGGTCTCTGAAAATCATGTTTACATTCCAGTGTCACTGCTGCTGGATCCTCTGTGTGATAACGGAGCAGGAGAACTAAAGTGGACCCCTCAAGCAGCCGTCATTCTCCATGAGCAGCGGGTGGGATTCCAGAAGCTGTCAGACCTGAGGCCGGGCTAAGCCAGAAAGAACTGGCCTCACTCTCATCCCTGGATGTGGTTGCAGTGTTTCCCACAGCTTGGAGAATTGCCAGGGATCTGTCCTTTCCAGCCTTGAAATCCTACACAGGAGAATAAAGGATGGACCCATGGCTGGAAAACCACATTTCAAACCTTGATTTTTTTATCCTAGGATTTGAAGACCTGGCTGAATTGAAAATTTTCTTTTTCGTTCTGATTCTAATCATGCATCTTGTCACCTTGGCAGGGCACATGGCCACTGTGTTCATCACCCTGTTTGACAGCTGTCTCCAGACACCCATGTATTTTTTCCTCCGGAACCAGTTGGCCATTGAAATTTGCTATCCATTGGTCATTGTCCCCAACAGGTTGGGGACAATTTCCTTTCCAGCAGACAGCAGATGGTCTTCCTGGACTGTGCCCAACAAATGCATCTCTTTGTCACCTTGGGAGGAGCAGAGAGTTTCCTGAAGCTCACGATGGCCTATGACCGCTGAGTGGCCATTTGCAATCCCTTGCACTAAATGCTCACTGTCACCAGGGTCCAGTGCCTTCTGCTGCTGGCCCTGGTGTGCTTCAGTGGCTTTGTTCTCTCACTCACTCTCATGGTCCTGATATTCCTCATGCTCTTTTGTGGCTCTCATGAGATCATCCATTTCTTCTGTGACATCCCTGCCTTACTCTTCCTGGCCTGCTCGGACAAACAGGCCAACGAGGTTGCAGTTTTCCTCCTCTGCATGCTCATCCTGCTGCTTCCCTTCCTGCTCATCCTGCTCTCCTATGTGTTCATAATTGCCGCCCAGCTCAGGATGCACTCTGTGCAAGGCAGAAGCAAAGCCTTCTCCACCTGTGCCGGCCACCTTCTCGTGTCCCTTCTGAACTATGTCTGTGCGCTGTTCATCTACAGTCACCCCAAGTCCTGCTATGCTCCAGAACAGGCAAAATTGTGTCTCTGGACTACACTAACGTGACCCCCATGCTGTAACCTGCGATCTACAGTCTGAGAAACAAGAAAGTCAAGGGTGCCCTCAGGAGACTACTGGAAAGCTTGGCTGTGGTGGACCAGGCCCGCACAAGCAGAGGCTGAAGGCAGAGCCGGGCACTTACCTGGCCACTTGAGGACATGGCACAGGAATCCCCCACATGGCCGGGGGTGACATGCCTCCCTTTAAGGGCTTTCCTAATTCTGAGTTAATCTGGAACTCACTTCCCCCTTTCCTGCAGTCAAAAAAATGTGACAGGCCTTCTACAGTGGTGCACATCTGTCATCCTAGCTCTCAGGAGGCTGAGGCAGGACGATGGCCACGGGTTTGAGGTCAGCTTGTGCTACAGGGTGACACCCTGTCTCAAAACCATGAATAATAAAATAAAAAAAAGAACAAGAGAGACTTTTGAGACATGGCTGCATTTTCACCTTGCGAGTGTTGACTTTCCGTCCCTTGGTGTTTGGTTCCATCCAAAATGCAGAGCACTGTCGGGAACATAGACAGAAGAATGTTAAAGATGGCTTGGACACAATTTCTCAGGCCAAGGAGCCAGGAGGGACAGAAAATGGAGGAGCTCCAAGCTCCCGGTGACTTACAGCACTGTGTGTGGATGGCAGAGCTCCCTAGATGCCCAACTCCAGCACCACCCCAGAGCATCTCAGGCAGCGCCCGCTACCCTGCAGTGTCAACAGATGCAGTAGCCTGGCACTCAGCGCAGCATCATCAGGCTGGCACCTGGCCTTACCTCCATGGTGACGCTGAGTGTGCATAGCACCCTACTTATTGGGGGCTCCTTTGCTTATAGGCTCTCCCCAGGCCCCAAGGTTGCAGGTGGCTTCCCTCCTCTGCTCTCTGCCTCCTAGGCACCATCCCACCTTCCTGAACAGACCCAGGGTTCCTTAGTGAAGGGAATTATAATTAATCTCTTTCACCCCTACTGAAGAGCTTGGTGCCCCACTACGTGGTCAGGCGGCCGAACTCTGAGAGCCCCTCCAGCTCGGGCACAGGACAATTGACCGGTTGTGGATGCAGTCTGATCCCAGCTATGCTGCTCAGGAGAAAGTGCTGCTGACCCACTGTCACCCCACAGGCTGCTCTGAGGCTAAGGACGCCTCTGTTTCCCTACAGCACAGCATTCAGGTGAACTTTCCTTGTTTCAGAAATCTACAGGGCACTAGGACTTTCAGAGTCAGAGATGCTTATTAAAAATTCTCCTCTTGTCCTCAAAGTGCTCCCAGATTGACCTGGGCTGTTAGCTCCTAAAATAGTTCATCTTATGCCACTGAATGTCTGCTAGTCATTCACAGGAGGGGCTGACCACACCTGACATCTGCATCAGGGCACCTACAGGTCACTGGAAGCCAGGGTGCCTGCTTCAATCCTGACTAAGAAAGTAAATCGAGGACAAGCCTCCTCCCCCTATACTTTGGGCTCGATAAGCACTCGTGGCATGTCCTGCAGATTCAGCCCAGAAGCATGGGACAAAACCCAAATCACACAGCTGTTTCCCCTTGATAGCTCCTCAGTTTAGCACTTGCCACACCCTTGTGGTCTCATCTAGGAGATGATACTGTTCTAGGAGCCTGCAGAGGGCCATTCCTAGTTGGGACTTAAGGGGTTCTCTTTCAAAGGCCCACTGCTCCCTGTCGTTCGGTCAGTGACCAGGCCATAGAAGTGAAGGTGATCCTCAAATCTCCCCAAGACTTGCAAACCAATGCAGGACAAAAAACAGAAATTCCCCAGGGCTGACAGAGCTGGGTTCTGAATATTGGCCTGGTGTTCATACCTCCCAGGGCAGAGGTGGGGATGGCACAGGACAATTCCTGGGAAGTGACACCCGACCAAGGCCCAGCAAACAGGTGCTAAGGCCATGAGATGACACCTAGACCCAGCAGTCTGCTCCATCTTCCTCCTCAGCCGGGAAGCTGGGCAGAGGGCCACATAGTCATGAGGTCTTCATGGGAACTTGGTCCAAACAGCTGGTGAGTGGAGAGAAGCGAATGTGGCCAGTGACATTAAAGCCAGGTGGCTTCGGAAGGAAAATGAAAGTGACAATAAGGAAGAGAAAAAGAGACAGATCACAATAATACTTCTGGGCCTTCCTTCCCCAGACCAGCTCCCCATGGCACCTGCTTTGTCCCCCACGATGCCTGACATTGCAGTGAGGTGGCACGTTCTCTCAGATTTTCACCTCAGGAGACACTGGGGTTGGCAGAAAGGTATATCAAATGCCACTTGTGATTGAAGAAACCTCAATACATGAGCATTTGGGGACCCCAGATGAAATTTGAAGCCAGTTCCCCATGGATGCTAACTCATAACTGTATTGGTTTGAAGCTCAGTATTCAAGGAGATCTTCAGTGTCTGGCACAGAGATATTTAAATGTCTTGCCTACTAAGGCAGGCAAAGGGGACAGGGTTTCGATCCTCTGGAGGGTCATGCTGGCCCTGACTCGGGGGCACACTGAGAGAGCAAATGAGACTTGGCATGGTGGCACATGCCTGTAATCCCAGTGCTTGGGAAGCTGAAAACAGGAAGATTACTAGAAGTTGGATCTGTGTAATGAGATCCTGTAGACCCTGTACTAAATACATAAAAAGATAGGGAACTGTCACCTTCTTCACCTTTGGGCCCTTGGTTCCTGTCCCTTCAGAGTCTGAATGACTCACTACGGTTCCCAGTGCGACACGTGGGCACAAACAATGTATCTTCATTGTCTTGGGCACCAGTCCCTCTGCTGGAGAAGCCTAAGGGCAGTGACCAGCAGTGCTTAGGACGGGACTGGCCGAGCAGGGAGGATTACGGATGAGCGCCTCCCCTGTGCGGAGCGAGTTTCCTATGCTCAAGGGCTCGTGAGTAGTTCTAAGAGCACTTGGGAGGCCCAAAGCGGCAGAGAGGAAGCCAGCTGTGTGGCATTGCCTCAGGCGTGGAGCCTTGGCCCTGAGAGTCAATGACACCAGGGAGTGCACAGCACAACAGTGGTGAAGGCTTCACCCAGACCTGCACTGGGGAGAACTTTCAAGGAAAACACTCAGCCTCTAGTGATCCATACAGAACACTTACACTTCTGTAGTGTAGTTTACTGGGGAACCAACTAGAAATTTTCTTAACGAATAATGCTTAATTTTCCTAAATGAATTTCTGCCATGAATGTGACACATTTGAATTGTGGGAATAGAAATGTATGGGTAGGTTGGAAAGATAAGTGCTGGTCCTGGTGGCCCATGCTTGTCATCCCAAGCCTTAGGAGGCTGAGGAAGGAGGACTGATATAAGTTCAACACCATGTTTGCTGTACACAGAGTTCAAGACCAGCCTGAACTGCACAATAGAAGAGAAAAAAAGTTAGTAGGATCAACCCCTGTCTCATCATGAACAGGAATGCACAATGAAATTGTGACACTTCTGAGGCTAAATGAGCTAATTCTTGCCTAATGCTTTAAACAGTGTCTAGAACATGATAACCATCCACATATTTGGTTATCACCAATGTATTGCTAATAGGGTTAAGCGAGGCTTTAGCAATGTCCATGTGAAACAAGCTCATTTCAAGTTTTTTTTATGTAACGCATGAGAACATGAATGTCCATGAGCCATGCTGGATGTTGAATCGCTCAATGCATTTGACATATGAAAGAATCCTCACGGGAGTGAAGTCATTTGTATGTCATTAATGGGCAACGTTTGGCACTTACTTTTTTTTTTTTTTTCCTTTGGTGCTGGAGAATCACAAGAACTTGCACTTGCCAGACAGATGCTTCCACCTCTGAGCTAGCTCCCTGGCCTGCCATTGGATTTAAAATAGATGGAGAAACTCACACCAAAGAAAAGAAAATACGTTTTACAGTATTTTTGGTTTGATTGGTACGTGCTGCATGAAGATACTGGAAAAAACTCATATGGAAGAAATGTACTGTAGACCTTTACACAAGTCCTCCCACTCTTCTATGGTAATGCACAACACCAGCTTCACAAGGCCATATTCTTTCTTCATCCTACTTCTATGCACTGAGCAGTGCTTTGTGCCTCAAATTCACTCTCCAGATTCGACTCAGCACTCAGGCACAGCGGGTGCCTGAGCGATACTAAACAGAGCCCACAGGATCCACATTCCATCCAGCACCCAGGCCAGGCTTGCGAGTGGAACTTCGTCCATCAGACGGTGCTGCTGTGGAACCCTGCAGCAGAACTCCCTGCAGAGAGGCCAAAGGCAAGACTCGGCCAGCTGACCAAGGAGAACAACATCTTGCCAGAGTGGCACAACAGGTTCACCCCCAAGGGCTACAGCAGCTAGAAGTGGAGCACAGCAGCCAGACCCAAGCCACACCTACCTGGACGAGTTTAAACTTGATAGATCCGGACAAGATGCTAAGGTAAGAGCTGTACTAAAGCTCTACACCAAAGGTCAGAAAACATGCCTACACAAAATGACAAAGAAAAGAGCAAAATGAATTTTCAGGTCCCGAGCCCAAGCAGAACAAATGCAGGAGGCAAAAGCACAGAAGAAATTGGAAATCACACTCCTGAAATGTCTGAAATAACAGCGT
>PVKN010030995.1:0-12603 GCA_004027915.1 Capromys pilorides | reverse complement strand
AAAAAAAAAAAAAAAGAGTATTAAGTAAGAGACTAGGCAAAATGCCACACACTTGACAGGCTACAATTTTGTACATCCTTGGATTTCTAAATGTCCATGTAAAAATGTGTAAATGCTTTTATCAAATTCTAAAGAGATTTATTAGAATATCAATGGTTCACAGAAAATACTAATTGCAAGATAAGTTTAAGATGTTTGATACTCAGAAAGACAGTGATGTTAAGCTCAATCACCTATGTTATAGAGTAATAGTATCATGAAGTTTCTCTGCTGGAGGGTTGAGAATATAAGTTAACAGACCAAAAATTGGAGAAAAAGAAGGGCTATGAGGATAGCCAACATTTTGGCCCTAGCCCTTCAAGGTCAGTGAGGACTCAGGACATAAGAGAACCCGTGCTGTAATATGCTATGAGTCAGTGGTTTCTCAAATTTTCTGTTCAAGGAGATTAAGGGACCTCGGAGGAAAGGGATAAATAAAATATAGTGTGTCTAAGGAGTGTCACCTAAAGAAAAAAACATTCTCTCAGGCTTTCAAAGAGATCAAACTGGTTAAGCAATGGCTGTGGCTTGTCCCAATGGCTGACACTGGCAAGAGTTCTACAAAGCACTGTACATGGTTCCAAAGCTAATCCTGAGGGGATTTGACCCTAGAAGATACAAAAGATGAATGTTCTGTTTTGCAGGTCTGGCCTTAACTTGCCCTTGATCACCCAGCAGAAAAGCTTAATTATGAGGCATAAAACGCAGAGCTAGGTTAGTATGATGAGCTGTAAGAGGCTTATATCAACAGCCTCCAACATCGTCAGTTTCACTGGAAACCCACTGCCATTATGGAACGTTGGACTATGTATACAACTACTACCTCTTTGTACAAAGAGAAGATTTTTTTTTCTTTTTTCCTCCCCTACTAATATGGATTAGAAAATTTATCATGTCTACATCCTGTGCTCTGCATAACTACTATGAGGACAACAGTATTCAATGTGTCAATTATTATGAATGCACTACTAACATGTTTTGAAACTATCATGTTGTTATTTCTTATTAATAAATAAAATAAAATAAAAAATAAAGAAATTGTATTATGCACATATACTCACACCACAAGAAGCCCATTGTAGTCAGGGTTTTCAGGCGAAACAATTTAAAACAGGACACACAATTTATAGGGTTATTTTGTAATAGTAATCTGAATAGTCCAGTACCAAAGATTTCAGGAAGTCTGTTCACACACTAAAGACCCAAATGATCCAGCTGAGGTGCTAGAGCCCATGGCATGAGTCTAGCTGATGACCTAGTTCCCACGTCAATGTTCTATGCAGGCCTGTTTCATGGATCTACACTGGAGAGGCTGAAAAGTCAGTAGTGGAAGCTAGGAAGTCTGTGCCAGCAGGATGAAGGATCAGTGCCAGTAGGCTGAGGGATCTGCACTGCAGCCAGCAATACTCAAGGTAAGGACCAGAGCTCCCCTGAGAAGTACCATGGCCATCCTCAGTGACAAGTCCTGAGCTCCTCTTAGAATGAAACAGCTGTGCTCATATTAGGAAAGCCAGCATGACAAATGCTTCCAGGACCATCAGCAGCCTCATTTCTTCTTCTCCAGTTCTCCTTTCATGCTGTTGGCAACTATCCTCAGGCGCACCTTCATAGTCTAACTCCCTGCTGATTCAGTTTAGCTGGGTGTCGTAGTTGCCCATCAGTTGTAAACCCATCACACCTGTAAACAGCACTCACTGTAAACATGTAGTAATGTTGTTTTTTGAGTCAGGGTCTGCCTAAATGCTATGTTGCCTGGGAAGGGCTGAAACTTGAAATGCCTCTACCTCAGTCTCCCAGCGTTCTGGGATTACAGCCATGTGCTAACATGTGAAGTTTCAAATACTTTTAAAATCTAAGTTTTCTAATAAACTGGCATACTTGTTTTCTTCAATGCAGGTAAATATCAATATTCCCACCAGTGTTTTGAAAGTTTGTCAAAACAGCCTAATTCAGAAATGTAAACAATCAGATCATATTTTTTAAGGAATTCAAGCTAATAGTCATAAGCAGATCCTGCAATTGTTATGTGACTATATAAGGCTTCAGGCAAAAGAAAAACTTTACAGCGAGTACCAGCTGCAGGTTTTCCTAGGCAGCCCAGGTAAGTGTCAGAAGATGAATCCTGTCCACTAACACAGACCCTTTTGAGAGAATAACACTCACCTTCTCTGAACTCCAGCTATCTCATGAAATGATAAAACAATAATACCTTTCAAGTATAGTCTACGGATTAAGAATAATTTGTGTGCTATATATGCATATTGTAGATATTAAATATAATTACATATCTATTAAAGTATCAACAAGTGGCATATTTTCAACACACAAAACCTTTAAAAACATTGTTTGCGAGGATGTCAATCTTATAAAACTAAGGGACTGCTTTATCTGACAAAATATAGGTATTTCCATCACAACCATGGAAAGCAGAATTATCATTCATATTGGGTTCAAAAAATCTACCAATACCTTCCACAGGTAGGTTCACATAAGATATAAAGAGCATTCATAATTTTCCAGCTAATTGTATTAATGTTGCTGCCTAATGTATTTAAGACCCCAAAACTAAAACCCCTAATCCCAAATAACCTCACCTCTCTATATTCATTGTAAAAATTATGTTCTCATTGTATATAGAGAACTCATTATAAAAGAACAGTGTTCTGCCTCCCTGGCTTCATTTTCCTGGATGGATCAATGAAACCAACTGAAATATCAGGCAAGCACAGAAAATAGAAGCAGCATATGGGATATACGATTAACCATTAAAAATGATTACGCACACCTTCTGGTAATACAATATACTTAAGAGAGAAATTGAGTCCATCTTTCAGTAGGGCTCTGAAACACCTCACCAGACTCCCAGGGATCAATAATGACAAACTCTGTGTTCTTCCAGAGCAAAGGCTGACTCAAACCAGTTGTGATTTTGGGATGTGGTTCTGCTTGAACACATGACTAAGTATTTCAATAAAATACTATGACAAAATTCACATAAAATGAAATTAACAATGTTAAAGTAAGCATTTCAGAGGCCTTCAGAACATACACAATGGTGTAAAAATTTATCTATATACTCACAAAGCATTTTCTTCACTCCAAAGGAAAATCCAGTACCCACCAAACAGTTTCTCTTTGTTACCTCCCCACTTCAGCCACTGATAACCAGTACTTTACATTCTGTCTTCACAGACAATTGTGAGTATTTCATATATATTAAAAATATAATTTGTGACCTGTTGTCTCTCTTTTCTTAACACAACATGGTTGCAGCTCATCCATGCTACTGTTTATTTCACTGCACTTTATAACTGGATGGATAGCACCCAGCTGTGTGTGTATACCATGATTTGTTAACCTATTCATCTGTTAGAGGACATGTGACTGCTTCCATAATCTATTATGTACAGAGCCATTGTAAATGTCCAGGAACGCGGAATTCCTTGAGAGCCTATTTTCGTTTCTTTTAGGCTTATGCCTATGAGTGGAATTTTGGAGGCACAATCATCACCTAGTTTTGCTTGTTTATGGTTCTGTGGACTGTGCCACACATAGAGGAGTGAGTTTGCTTATAGTGCACTTTGCTATTTTATTTTAAATTTTTATTTTTATTTTAAAGAGTAAAAATAGCAGAAACAAAGACAGGAAAACAGTAACAAGCAAGAGTACATATAGTACAAGATTTTCAAAACAAGAAAAATTTAACAATGGTTGTATTACGTATTTTCATATCTATATCAATCTAAACAGATTTGATGATGAAAATATGCACTTTGCTGTTTTAAAGCTTGCCTATTCCCAGTTAAAAGCAAAATTACTAAGAGAAGATATATTCAACATATGATATATTAGAGGTTCTTTAAAATGTTTCTTTCTCTGGCTCAAATGGATAGATTATTTAAATTATAAACACGTATGACAGGGCCTATGCGATGACTAGCCAAATAACTATTTTATTAAATTTTATTTATTTAGTTATTTTGTTATAGGCTCTCTCTATGCAGTGTGGACTCATTGTGATCCCCCTTTTTCAGCCTCTCCAGTGCTGGGATTATAAGTGTGTGCCACCACGCCTGGTTCCGAGGCCAGGGTTCAAGGCCAGCACAGCATGTGGTACCAAGGATTGAACTTAAGTCCTTGTGCTTGCCAGGCAGATGCTTAGACCACCAAGCTATCTCTCCAGCCCCAAATAACTGTTTAAAATTTAAAACAAATAGTATTATCAGACTTTGGGATTTCTACATTAAACTGATAATGAGACCATCTATATACTGTATATAATGTATCTTTTGGTATCCTTTGCTTTGTGACCTCTAAGGCAGTATAGATTAATAATAAGCTACCATCTTTTATTTATAACTATTAACAAAAAGCTCAGTCTACAATTCTTGGTTTTAGGTTCTAGAGTCTGACTGCCCAATGTGACAAATTAATAAGTATACAGACAATATAGAAATAAACTCAGAGATCAACAAATCTACAAAATGATTTTAAGAAGCAGATAAGTATTCTGTGTAATACAAACTTCAAACTACCTATCCTTCCAAAAATAATACATGCTGAGAGTTATATTGATATTTCTCTTACACAGTGTTATACTACCTATGGAAAATAATGAAACTGTTGCTGCACATATGTATCATAAGATTTTTATATCCTATTTAAATCTCAGAAAATGTGTATCAAATGCTTGCCCATAGCTGAGTAAGACATCAACAGACAATACTGAGCAAATTTAGTGGAATTCACATACATTTAATTCCCTATTGGAAATCTAAATGTTATCTTTTCAAAAGCAAGTAGCCTCTGGCCACTACTGGACTGAGATTCTAATCAGCAATGGCAATGTTTATGTTTTAAGCCAATAGAATATGGTATAAAAGCTAGAGGCAAGCTAGAAGCCACTGAAATATCTTAATATTGCCAGCAAGGCGATTAATGTTTCTGCTTGCTAATTTCAGAAGTTAAAGCTTACTTGTCGCTATAGTTTACATATGCAGAAAGAAAAATAAAGAAACTTGAAGTTAAATATTACAATATTAATGACTTAAAGCATCCACTACATTAAGATAATAATAATACCTGGAATTTAACAGTGCTTAGAGTAAGCTTCGACTTAGCTAATCACATTATCTTCAGTGTTTTACTGAACAACAGTATTAACATCATTAGTTTGGGGCTGTGTTTACACATGAGGCACAGAAAAGGTGAAAAACTTGCGCAAAGTTTTTTACTTATACATTTACTATGTGTTTCAGCTGGACTAGGAAAATGGATCTGGAATGTTACTAATTATATCATCCATTGTGTAATATTGTCTCCAGGTTCATACCTTACACATGCCTTTTGCTTTACACTCTTTATTTTTTTCTATGTGATACTTTTATGTTATTTTTAATTCATTTTAATGAGAACAAGGATAAGATAACAATGAAACAGTTTCAAAACAGGTTAATAGGGCAGTTGCAATAACAAATACATTGCATATTGTTGTCTTCATAGTAGCTATTCAGAGGACAAGATGCAGACATGATATCTTGTCTAAATAGTATTAGTATAAACTTTTGTTCTCAATGAACTAAGTGAAATAAACCAGACCCACCAGTGTAAATATTATCTCCATGGTATAAGAACTCAAAAGAAGAAGTGAAAATTGAAAGGTGTAACACAGTTAAATGTAAAGTGAGAACTTAAGGATTAAATAATGGAGAGAAAGGAGAAAAGTTAGGAAATACGGCAAGGGCAAAACCATACTTTATATGAGCAAGATGGTGAAGGCAATGGCCCTAAGGATCTCCATCAAGTTTTTGAAAATAGCAGTTAATGGGTATAATTCTCACCCCTACAAACTCTATATGCTGATATCTGTGAACTAAGAAACTACACTGAGGATAGCAACATGCAATACTAAAATCATACTTGAAATACTTACCATTTTGGTTTTCTACTTCTTCTAATGTCCTGTCAATTGTTATTTTTAACATTTTTGTTAGTACGTGCTTGTAGTACATAATGATTATATTCATCATGGGGAGTTGGTATGTGCCAATGACATTTGGATTCTCTTCTTCTCCTCATCATCATCACCATTTCCTGGTCTGCCTTCCCATTTGATTCACATCATTTTAGCTACTAACATGATAAAAGAATTTCACACAGTTCATTATCAGGATACCAGGTAAGTTAGCAGTGTAGGAATCACCCCCCACCCAATAGATACTTTAGTTATCTGGGAATAGTAAAATGGGATGGGATAAATTAGAGAAATAGTTTTCAAAGTTGAAAAATAAGCAGATTTTAAAAAGAGTGCAATATGTAAAATCAAGGGGGTGCCCCAAAAGGGAATTGGTAAAGTAGGGACATTGAAAAAAATAGACTGTACTATATAAAAATAATATGAACACATATTTTCAAAATAAACACGTTTACAATAACCAGTGGTTTGCTGAAGTTGGATAGATATAATAATAATGCACTTTTTAAAAGTTTTAATTGAGGCACTGGGGAGATAACTCAGTAGAATAAGCACTTGCCTGGTAAGTGCAAGGGCCTGAGTTCAACCTCCAGTTCTGAAAAAAAAGTTCTAATTGAGCAGCAACCATCCCAGTAGCATACCATAACAATGGTACCATAATAGGTTAATACTACACACTGGCATTCCAGTACCATAATCATAGCAGATAACACTTTATGATCACTTAAAATACATCTAACACAATATGGCAAGATTCTACATGTGGCCATCCAGGTGGTTAGTACCTGGACACACAAAGAAGACACTTAATACTTCAGCTCCCAGCAAATTACATGTATCAATTCATTTTAATTTTATAGCAGTCCTACAAGACAGGAGTCGTCACTGTGCCCATTTCACAGATGAACACCTTGAATTCTGTGTAAGTTAATTAATTTTCTCATTGAGTCACACCCAGGCCTCAATTCCTTTAAGACAAGGTCTTTCTAGTTATTTAAGAGAAGCCTGGTTTGAACTTGGAATGCTTCTGCCTCAAACACGCAGACAGCTAAGTTTAGAGACATGCACTGCTATGCCCAGATTGGAACTCATTTCTTAATCAAGGTGTTTTATTAATCCTCACACCTTCTATATATCCTCAGGAAAATTTAAGTACTAGCTACATATATTGGCCAACTTTCCCACTGTTGAACAGAGTATCTAAAATTTATAATTACAGAAAGAGGTTGATTTGGTTCATGGTTCATGAGGTACTCAATCCATAGTTAGCTGGCTCCATAGCAGAAGCATCATGGAAGAAGTCATGGCTGAGCACAGCTGCTCACTTGCTGGCATAGGACAGAGGAAGAGCAAGATACATATCCTCAGAGGAAAATGGCCTAAGCAACCCTTCTACCCACTAGTACCACTGCTTCCCCTGTGCCCTACCACTAGTACTAGCTTCATCTATGAACACTAGTGAAATAACCAACTTATGAGTAGAGCATCCCAGTGCCTAATCAGATTCCCAGGAGTCTCCTAATCTAGTCAATCAGAAAATAATGATTAACTCTCATACTACATAAGGGTCAGTCTAGGGGAAGTCAGTCAACTGTAAGGATTATTATATCCAAAGTTCATGGATTTTTTACTAAGTGCAATATTATATTATTCAAAGTAATTGGAGATGCTGAGGTTCTGAAATAGAGTCAAAATCTATGGGAAAACTACAAATGCTCAATGTTCTGAATGGATTTCATAAAATCTAAGAGTGATTACAGGCTAAAATGTGACATTGTTTTGGTTCTAGTCACACATTCTAAGGGACGTACTCACAATTTTATGTGTCTGCAAAACATCAAAATTACTTATTATGATTCAAGTGTGGGGAAGGAAGATACTTTTCCCCTAAAATTATCAACTGCTGACAAGCCCCAAAGGGGACAATTGAGTGTTCTAAGAAGATATTCACTTAAGTAACAAGCGTCTCTCTCTCTCCCTCCCCACGCCTTTTTACTACTGGAAATTAAATCCAGGACTTCGCACAAGGTGGTAAATGTTCTATCACTGAGTCACTTTTTTTTATTTTAAGGCAACCTGAGTTCCCCAAGCTGGCCTTGAATTTACAATCCACCTGCCTTAGCCTTCCAAGTACCTATAATTACAGGTGCAGACAATCACAACCTCTCTATTTTCTTAAAAAATGTTTCTACACTTTTCTTTGTTCTTTTCTCCTGGATTACAAGAAACAAGTGCATGCTACTGTTACTTATCCTTGAGGAAATTTTTGATAGTTCTATAAATGAGCTATTTCCATCAAGCTGATGTTTGTGTCTTATCATCTAGTCTTTTAAATTGCACCTATATCCAACTCTGGTTTTTAGGTCCCTGGTCACAGGTTCTGATTTTTCAGTCCACATACTTAACACCCATCTCTACTTAACTTCAAACAAATTCTGGCTTCTTGTAAAGTGAGCATTGCCATAGTGCACGTACACATGCAGGGATTTTGGGACTGTCCCACATCATAATGAGTCTGGAAAAGATGAGTAAGCTGGAAAGCCCATACCCTCTCCATACCCTTTTATGGTATTTGTTTTTCCTACAATCCATCTGAAATTTCCTTATACACTTGCTCATCATATTATCTCATCTGCAGAAAAGAAGGAAGGCTGTGAATCATAATATATATATACTGTTTTCTCCACATTTCACCAGGTCCTCCTTTCTCATCTAGAATATTGGCCAACAGTGGATCATGCTTTGCGATAACACTGTATGTTCTGAGACTTGTGGCTTTCCTCATTGATATCTGAAGAGAAGTGTCTGGAATTTGCTAAATATTTTTTCTCACATAAAACCTCCTCCTGTGTATGAAAGTACAATTTACAGGACTATCGCCTCTGCAGTGATAGTCAAGATAATGGCTTTCTGTCTATTTTCAATCAAAGTATAATAATCCTAACTTTGCAAGACCAAACAGTACTTCAGTAACTAACAGGGTGGAGGGGGCTCATTCAGAAAGGTGCAACAGAAAAAAGCACAGGACTATACCTCAGAAATGGTTGGATGGTCCCTGCTTAATGCAGAAGTCTAGTTTCCCATGGGAACTTTTTTTATTACTTTTAATAAGAAATAACAATGCAACAGTTTCAAAACATGTCAGTAGTACATACCCAATAATTGATACAATGCATATCGTTGTCCTCATAGTAGTTATACAGAGCACAGGATACAGACATGATAATTTTTCTAATCATTATTGGTACAAAACATTCTTCTTATTGAACAAAGAGAAAGTAGTTGTATACATAATCCAATATTCCATAATCATAGTGGGTTATTGGCAGAACTGGCAATGTCAGAAGCTGCTGATTTAAGCCTTTTACAGCTTAGCATACTAATCTAGCATTATATTTTATGCCTTGTAGTTAAACTTTTCTGCTGGGTGGTTAAGGGCAAGTTAAAGAAAGACCTATATAAGGAAACAAGTAACTTGTGTATCTCCCAACATCAGTCAAATCTCCTCAGGATTTACTTTGAAACCATGTAGAGTGCTTTGTTCAACTGTTGTCAGTGTCAGCTGTCTGGATGATTCACGGCCATTGCTTGACCAGTTTGCTCTCTGTGAAAGCCTGAGAGAATGCTTTCTCTCTAGGTGACTCTCCTTAGGCACACTATACATTATCAATCCCTTTCCTCTGTGGCCCTATAATCTCCTTAAACAGAAAAGCTGGGAAACCACTGAGTTATTGGATGTTGCAACACAGGTTCTCTTATGTCCTGAGTCCTCACTGATCTTGATGGGCTAGGGCCAAAATATTGGCATTCCTTGTAGCCTTTCTTTTTCTCTAATTTTTGATCTATAATCTTACATTCTTAACCCTCCAAAAAAGAATACTCATGATATTATTATTCTATAACATTGGTGCTTGAGCTTAACATCACTGTCTGTCTGAATATCAAAGATCACAGACTTAACTTGGAATCGGTATTTTCCATCAATCACTGATATTCAATAAATCTCTATAGTATGTGATAAAGGAGAATTTTTCAAAGAAACTTCATAATTTTAAAAAGGTGAACCTAGAACAACAATTAGGGAATAAATAAGTACATTACTTTGTAATGTAATAACTGCTTCTTCAAAAGGAAAATCATGGAGTAAATAATCAGTGTCATGTACAAAATATTTGATGAGGTATTGTGAATTTTAGGGCATCTCTCAGAACTGCTGATTTTCTACACCTGAACTGCTGGTGAAACAAATCAAAACACAACCTTGGGAAATTGTTAGGTCTTCCCAGGCTCCAGATGAGTGGAGTAAGTTGGTGAAAGGACAGTACTATCATCCCCTGTACCACTGGGTGTGATGACGGACCAAAGGAGCCATAATATTTAGAAAAATAATGTTTAGAAAATTATAAAGCATCACTTATGTACAGTATTTTTATTATTGGTGAAATTAAGAACAAAGAACATTTCAAATAGATAAATGATTTGGGTCAAAGACACTGTCTTCTTCAACCCAAGTTTTTGATAAAAAAAAAAAGCAGAACTAAAGTGATTATGAAAATATAGAAAAATATTAATTTTGTCTACATACTTAGCTAGCGATGCAGTAAAAGATGTGAAAAGGCTGTAACATGAAGTTCATTGTTCAATAGTACTTCAAGTTGTCTAAGTTTCTCAAGTATTTTAAATTTAAGTTCTTTTATGTTAGATTAAACAAGTAAATAAATTAAATTGATAACATCTCAGTTTATAATAATTATTTCTTTCTGTAATTAACCTTCAAAACAGAAAGCTAACTGTGGTGATGCACACCCAAAATCCCAGCACTTTGGAGGTTGAGGCATGAGAATCGCCAAGAGTTCAAGGCCAGCCAGAGCTGCAAAGCAAGACTCTGTCTCAAGAAATGACAATAACAAAAAATAAAAAAGAAAAGCAGTGATTACCCTACATAGACAATATATGATAATTTATGTAACTAACTCACTATATTGCACAATTTAGACCTTTTCAATTATTCTGCAATAAATAACAAAGCAAACAACATTTTGACCATATAATAATAAATTCCTAAGGGTAAATTTCTTGGATAGAAAAACAAAATACAGTGTGATACCCTTTAAGATTCTTGCAAGAACTTGTCCTTCTCCAGTATTTATCATCACCTTATGCTTTTGAATTTACAAACAAGTGAAATCCCCTTTTATACTGTAGAGTTCTATCAGTTTTGGCAAAGAAAAATCCTACACACACAGCACCACACTCAAGAACCATGTTGTCACCACAGAAACATTCCCTAACACTGTCCCTTTTAAACCCAAGACCCGGGTCTAACCCTCAGCAATCACGGTTCTGATTTTGTCACTGTACTTCCACTCTTTTCCCAAAATGCCATGAAATTAAAACCCTAGTATGTTTGTCTGTAGGTCTGACTTCTTTCACATAGCCAAGTAGATGTGGGGTTCAGATATATTACTAAATCGATCAATAATTCATTTTTTTCTATTGCTCAGTAGTACTGCATCATAGGAACATCACATTTTCTTTACACATTACCCTGCTGAAGCACATGTTGGGTTGTCTCCAGGAATAGAACATTGTGAATAAAGCTGCTAAGCAGGTTTTTGTGTGAATGTAACTTTTAATTTCTCCCTGGTAAATAAGGAAGGTATTTCCAAGTCCTACAGAAAGTGTTAATTTTAGCAGAAACTAATAAACTGAGTTGCAAAACAGCTGTACCTTCTTACTTTCCCATGAGTAAATGTTGGAGAATTCTGGTTGTGCACCCATAGCAGCAATGAGTGTGACCAGCTGTTTTTGCTCTTTGTTTCATTTTCATTATTCTTTTATGTCTTTAACAATATTTACATTGCAATTTTAGTTTGTATCTTCCTAGTGACTAATGACACTCAATGTCACTTCATGATTTTATTTTCCATCTGAGTATGCTCACTGGGGAACGTTCTCCTCAAATCTATCTTCAAACTAGAAGATTTGCTGTCTTGGTTACTCTTCTTTTGTTTCTGGGACAAAATACCCAGCACCCAAAATGAAGGAAGGAAAGGCTTATTTAGCTCACAGTTAGTGGAGATTTCAGTCCATACTCAGCCTGTCCCAAGGCAGACTGACACATGGTAAAAAGCAGCCTTTTATGGTGGTGGCTAAGAGCAAGGGTGGGGCAGCAACTGCAGCTACTAGCTAACCTCTTTCTCCTCCTTACAGATTACCTGCACCAGGGCAGGTGCAGCACCCACATCCACAATAATCAATCACAAACTCCACGACTGCATGAGGCTTTGGGGAGACAATTAGTCACAAACCACAACATTTGCTTTATATTGTTGTTGAGTTTTAGAAGTTATATATACATTCTAGATAAAATTTCCTTTTTTTGTAAATACATAGTTTGTAAATGTCTTCTTTCAGTCTGAGGTTTTTATTTTATTTAAAAAAGTGTCTTCTACAAAATAAAAAAAATTAATTTGCTAAAACATGATTTATCAACTCTTGCTTTAGATGAATGATTTTGTGCTTAGCTGTTTTGAAGAAGATAATTTTTTAGAAATGAAAAGCAGGTATTTTTTTTTTTTTGCTGGAAA
>PVKN010030994.1:0-12608 GCA_004027915.1 Capromys pilorides | reverse complement strand
GAACTGCAGTCCCCGCAGTCGCCTGAGCCCTCCTAAGCAGGTGCTTTAGACCACTGAACCATCTCGCCGGCCCCTTATCTTAGGATAGTTTTAAGTGAGTAGAGAAACACTAGCAGAAGCCAGGTATCATGGCCCACACTTGCCATCCCAGCACTCTGTTGGGTGAGGCAGAAGAATCACCAAGGTCAGTCCCAACCTGCGAAACAGATTTAACAAGACTATCTCAATAAATAAATTAGTTAATTAATTGTGCTTGGGATGTAGTTCAGGGCAAAGACCCTGGGTCAAGTTCCCAATACTGCACAGACGCGTGTGTGCACATAAAAACAAGATGAACAGGGCCTTGGAGGCAACTCGGTGGTCTAAGCACCTGTCTGGCAAGTGTAAGGACCTGGGTTTGATCCCCGGTGCCACATGCTATGCCAGCCCCAAAACCCCTAGCACAAGTGCCTTGCTGGCCCCAAAACAGGAGTAGCAGTGCATGCCTATAATCCCAGCTCTGGGGAGACTGAGACAGGAGGCTCAGTACGAGTCTGAATTGCATAGCAAGATCCTGTACCCAAAATAAATGTTTTTAAAAAATGATGAGCAAAAAGTACAGAGACTCCCATGTGTCCCTTGAGACAATGAGCCACAGTCACCAACCCAGTACAGTGTCCTTGCTAACCAGGGTTCAAGCTCACTGAGGTTGCTCTTTGTCTAGAGCCACTCTTCTGTCACAGGAGCTCACATTTGTCCTTGAATTTCCCACGCTGTTACGGCTGCAACTCTTTCCCAGACTTGACTTTTCATCCATCCTCACCAACTTCTCTCTGTGTGCTGACAATGGATCTCAGGACCTTGACGCTGAATTGTATCTCAACTTTTATTTTAACACATGGTCCTGCTAAGTCACCCAGTTGCCCAGGCTGGGGTTGAACTCATGATCTTCCTGCCCCACCCTTCCAGAGAGCTTTAGTTATAGGCCTGCTGAGCATCCTCTGAAGCATAAGCCCAGCTCACACCGGCCCCATGTCATGGCAGGGGCAATCTCAGGTGGCATACAGTGGGTGTGGTACAAGGCTGGGTGAGGATGTGTCATCCATGCCCTGCTGGGCTTACGGCACTTGTTAGCCCAAGTACTGGTGCCAGGTCAGGACCCTGTCAAGGGCTGTGGGCCTAGAACGTGCTGTCTCTGGAGTTCTATACACCCAGCATTTTCTCCTGCTCATATGTATGTCCCCATGTTGATGGCTCCACCAGGTGACCTTTTGTCCCTTGGCAGGGCAGAATTGTGCCCTGCATCTGGATACAGGATGGTGGACTGTGGCATGAGCTGTGGCTTGCCAGCCTCTCAGTGCCATGTGTGTGCACATGTGTATGTGTGCTTAACCACCCTGTGTCAGTAATGGAGCAGACATGTTGCTTGAGTGGTACCTACCCAGATTGCCAAGGAAAAAGGATGCATTTTTGAGGTGTGACCAGGTATGATTAGGTGTGTCGGAGTGGGTAGACTTCCTGATCCCGGGGAGAGCAGAGCAGAAGGCACAGCTGGGGTCACTTGGCTTCAGTTTCCAGCCCAGTGTCTGTGATGTTGTGGGCTCTGGTGGCCTCAATTCCGAGCTGCCTTCCGCCTTTGCAGAGCCCCCTAGTAACTTACACCAGCCTGCCCAAGCCACTTCCACCTCCGCTTCTGTGCTACTCAGCAGGGTGCCCACAGCGGAAGAACAGCAGACAGATGCCACTTCCTGACCAACAGTAACAGCTCCTTCCAGCAGCCTGAATAGGTGGTAGGAATGGAGGCGGTGGGTCCCCTGGGGTGGGTACTGAGCAGGGCATTTCCTCAGGGTCAGCAGGGTTGTGGGGTTGTGGGGTCTGCCTGAGATCCCACACAGCAATGGCAGCAGGCCTGGAGGTGCCACTGAAAACCAGTTACCTACCTCCATACAGAGGGTGTCTTTGTGGCACAAGGAGGTTCATGCCTCCCTGGTGCTTTCCAGTGGACACCATTTTTCATGGAGAGACAACTATCATGGTAACCCAGAGGGCTAGGAAGCTGACAGCAAGCAGTAACGAGTGTGGCCCAGGATCACTGTCATTTATCCAGCAGTGGTCACTCATCTGCAGCAATGCTTTTGGCTGGCTCCCATGTCCAGCCCAGCACAGAAAGCTGTGTCCTCAATAAGCAGGAATGGGTGAGGGAAAAGCAAACCAAAACTCAGTGCATTGTCCCCTCCCACCTACTAGGTTGCTGTGACCAAAACAGGGACAACAGACAGTGACTGTAAAGCTGTGAGCAGCTATAGAGAACCAGCTGATGGCTCCTGAAAGGGACCTGGACACCCCCGCTAGGTGGGGACTCAGGAGGAACACAAACACTAAGTGCTCATAGCAGCCAGGCGGTGGGAATAGCTTGGTGTCGTGGAGGGACATGTCACAAGGTGCACCCCATGCCAGGACGTCACTAGGCCCTGACACTTGCAACAGTGTGGGTGGACCTTGAGGTTGCCGTGCTCAGTGAGAAGCACCAGACACCAGAGAGCGCACAGCTTTGGCTCCACAGACGGGAAATGCCCAGGACAGGCAATGCCAGAGACAGGACGTAAAAGTGATGGTTTTTGCGAATTTTGAGGCTTGTGGTTTTCAGTATCACACCACGCTGTTCGTTCCCACTGAGGTTTTTGTTGACTGCCAAGTTTTTCTCACAGTGGCCAATCTATAGTTGTTACTAGCAAGAGCGTAAGCGCCTCCTGCACCATGGCAAATGCCTCTGCTGGAAGGAGTGAGGCAGTATTGGTTCTTTGTGCTTCTCGTGAAGTGTGGCCAGAGCCGTGACCACAGGTTTTTCTTCTTCAGTAGTGAGGGAAAACCCAAGACCTCACACTGAGCTGCATCCTCAGCTCTTAATTTAAGGCAGGGCCTCATTCAGTTGTGCAGGCTGTCCTCAGACTCACTCCTTCATCAGACTCCTGGCCACCTGGGATGACAGACATGTGCTACCCCAGCCGGCCTGTGACTGCATCTGCGTTCAGTCTGTGATCCTTTTTTTCCTGCATTGGTGAGGTCCAGAGCAGCGGGCTGGGCTGACATGTCGGCCATTTCTGCTCACCTGATAGCCAGTAGGGTCCTCATACCAGCTCAGAGGGGCCACTGGAAAGGGCAGCAGTGTCACGGGAGCCAAGTTCTAGAGGGGCCACAGAAACTTGGTTCTTCTCTGGGCCAGCGCTGACAGACACTTGAGTACTTGTGGGTTGCTTACAAAATCTGGGCATCTCCCCTGCCAGGTTCTGCTGCTGGTGGTTCCACCTCTTCCTGGCATGTAGCTTGGGGAAGTGGTCTGCATTGTCCCCTGTCCGCTGTCCTCAGGTCCTGAGCACTGAGCCGGGTTTCCAGCATCCAAGCTCAAAGCTGGGGCAGGATGCTGTCTGCTTCCTTGTCTTGACTGACCCTGCACAGTGGCCTCTAACACCAGGCCTCATCCCCATTCTCTCCTGCTATGGGCGGTGATCATGAGTTGTGGGTTCCATTGGGATGCTCTGGACCCCTACCAAGGCCTACAGATGTATGCTTCCCTCCAAGCCCCCTCTCCCTGTGTTGCCACACCCTCACGGCTGTGTTATCTCCACATCAGGGCCACAGTCCCCTCAGTGATCCAGGAATGGCACCAGCCTTTCTGTCTACTTGCAGGCAGCCAGGCCTTCCAGTGTGGATGCATGGGGGCCCAGACACTGTGGGAGTAGTTGGCATCATCTCCTCCTGCTGGGCATTGGTACCCATTCTACCACCTCTGCCATGCAGGAAGGACCTTGGAGAGGATGGGTTCCACTTGGGCCCCCGGCAGGTGCCCCCTGTGCTCCCTCAGACACTGGTGCCCATGCTTCCTTCACTGCCTCCCCTCACATTGTGGACTCATCCTAGCCACTGACAGGGCTCTTCAGGGCCTTGTTTCCCAGATGGGGCGATGACAGTGAGAGCAGGGGTGGGGTTGCTGGAGCAGTTGGTTTGCTGTTTCTTGCGGTTTAGGTGCTAGGAATGGAGCCTGGGGCCCCTTGCATGCAGAGAGCCCTGTGAATTTTTTTATTTTTTAAATTTTTAGATGTAAGTATTCTTTTTTTTTTTTAACTTTATATGTTACGGCTGGCTCAGCCTGCCCTGGGGGTGGGGCTGGCACAGCATTTGGTGCCAGGGATTGAACCACGGTCCCCGTGGTTGCCTAAGCAGGCGCTTTAGACTGCTGAGCTATCTCGCTGGCCCAGCACTGTGGATTTGTAAAGCAGCTCCTTCGGCTTTAGCGTGGGAATTGGCAAGGACGTGGCCAGAAGCAGTGGGAGATTGGAGTGGATCTGTCAGGGCGCAGGGGACCAGTGGAGGGGGTGAAACAGCCTGTGGTGCTGGTGTGTGTGTGTCTGAGGAGCCTTGTCTTGGCTGTGGCTTTTTTTGTCTTTTTTGTTTTTTAGTGGCACTGGGGCTTGAACCAGGGTTAGCACACTGAGCTACACCCGCAGCCCTTATTTTATTTAGAGACAGATTTTCATTAAGTTACGCTGCGCCCAAACTTGTGCCTCCCCCCCTTCAGCGTTCTAAAGTGCAGGGATGACAGGCATGTGCTGTCGCACTCAGCTGGGCTATAGGTTTTAAGGCAGAAGGTGCAGGGTAGGTCTCGGGGACACTCACTGTGGGGGCTTAGCTGTTGGAGGACCTGGATCTTCAGTTTGTTTTCAGGACCCCTGCCCCATTGGGGCCTTGCTCAGAGTCTGTGTCCTCCTTCTGCTCCCTGGGTCCCACCTTCCTGTATGCCACTCACACACAGGTAACTTCCTGCTATGGCCACTAAAGAGCAAGGTGAGGGGCTGGGGAGATAGCTCAGTGGAATAAGAGCTTGCCTGGCAAGCACAGGGTCCTGAGTTCAATCCCCAGTATTGGAAAAAAAAAACAAGGTGGGAACCTGGGTCAGTGTCTTGTGGCACCTGAACCCTAGCCTTCCCTGGCTTAGGTCAGTAGGGAGACTCCAGTGCTGGGCGCCTCTCTTGCTCCCAGTACAGTGCCAGCATGGTCTCTGTTCAGCTAGCTTTGGGGTCTCCTTTCTGCCCTCAGCCATCCAAGCCGCTCCCACATAGTCTGGTTCCCATCCTGTGGGCAGAATGGTTCTCTAGCTGTGTGGGGTTCTGCACACAGGAGGCCCATCCAGCTCAAGCCACTTTCCCCAGAAAGTATCACTGCCTTCCACTGGGCCCTGTACCCAGGCCTGGCCATCACTTCTGATCTGTCCTCCCAGTCAGTGCCAGCGGAGCAGGCAGTGCTTACAAAGGGGCCTGGGATGGGTACTGCCTGCTGTGTTTAGACTTGTAGAGATATTTTGGGACTATCCACTTGCCGTGAGGTGGACCCGCAGTCTGGCTCCATGGGACTTGCAGTGTCTTGACTTTTGCCTCTGTCTCTCCACAGCTGATTGCCCTGAGATTTGAGGCTGTAGAACCCGTCAGCAGAATGTCTCCTCTCCCGGCAAGCAACCTTCAGGCCACCAAGATGCGCACCGCCACCAGGCCCATGCAAGCGCGCTCAACGCACTAGCTGGAGGCGTGGGGCCATAGGCCCACAGGGCCACAATGGTGTGCTAAGCAGTGGCAAACTCAGCTTTCACAGACTTGGGACCTGCAGGTGCAGAGCCACCGTGGAGAGGCCAGGGTATCACAAACTGATGGATTTTGACAAGAAAGGAGGGAAAGGGGAGCTGGAAGAGGGCCGGAGGATGTCCAAGGCTGGTGGGGGCCGTAGTGGCCACAGCGTTCGGAGCTCGGGGACCAGCTCGGGGGTCCTGATGGTGGGCCCCAACTTCCGAGTTGGCAAGAAGATAGGCTGCGGCAACTTCGGGGAGCTCCGCTTAGGTGAGCCCCAGCATGGGCTGGAGGATGACTGGGAAGCCACTGGGGCCACCCAAGGGAGGTGGGTCCCAGTCTGCTCAACTATTGCTGGGCACCTCTTGGGTTATTGGGGATCATGAGCCCTTCTGTTGGAGGAGGGTGTGTGTTCGTTTGCTTTGCTGTGCTGCAGATGGAACCCAGGGCCTTCACACTGAGCTGCAGCCCCAGCCCTTTTTTTGTTTTTTTTTGGCATAAGCGGGGATTGAACTCAGGCCCTTGCGATTGCCAGGCAAGCGCTTATTCTACTGTGTTATCTCCTCAGTCCCCCCACCCCTTTTTCTGAGTCAGGGTATGGCTAAGTTGCCCAGGCTGGGCTGAAACTTAGGATCCTCCACCTCCCAGAGTGCGGGGTGACAGGTCTACGCTATTGCACTCAGCTAAGAAGAGGTTATGAGGCTGGTCCCCTCCTCCTGGGGATAACGGTGGCATCAGAGAGGAGCTCAGCAGTCAGCAGAGGGAGCGCAGAGGTGGTTTTCCTTCTGCAAAGGAATTCAGCACTCGCTGCGCTCAGCTCTTAGGGCATCTACGGAGGCTTGGGCTGCTGCTAGTCCATGGCTGAGCTGCTCGCAGGCCAGTGTCTTGGTGATCAGCTCCTAGCAGCAGGGTGCTCTTATCTGTGCAGAGGATCTGGATCTGATGTGTGACTGCCTAGGAGGCCTGGTGTCCCTAGAATACGGGTGACTTCCTGGTGCAGCTGAGGTCCCCAGGTTCACTGCAGACTCCTGCAGCCCTGGGGCAGCTGTCTGGCTGAGGCACAAGGCAGCTGGCCTTACCACTGGGGCGTGTCAGAGGCCCAGGTAACAAGCTGGGCTCCACCCAGTGTCTATCATGGAGTTGGTGGCCGCAAGAACCTTCATGTACATCCCGTGCTGGGAGTACCAGCATCAGTCCTTCAGCCCCCACCTCAGGTTGTCGGATAAGGAAACTGAGGCTCATGGCACAGACATGGCCTGGCTGCATGGCCCCTGCACTTAGCTCCCTGCCCCCATACACTGAAGCTGCGTTTGCATCCGAGCCCCTCCCACTTGTTTCTCCTGTTCATGGGGTGTGTGACAGGTCCCCTCTTGAGGGGCAGTGTGTGGACCATCCTTTGACTGGTGTAAAGTAAATGTTTGCTTCTGGACTTGGCAGCTGCTTGTCCCCTACCCCCAGCAGGCATGTAGTGGCCTTACTGGTGTTGCCTGCATGTTCTCTTCAGCTGCACGGTCTCCTCACTTTGAAGTGCTTCCCCTTGAGTGTATACACGTGTGCACACAGCCATGTAAGCACGTACACTCGTGCTCACACAGCCCCACATGCACAGCACCTTCATCTAGCCAGCAAGGGAGGGGCAGTCCTGTGCCTCTTGGCAAACCTCAGGTCCCTGTGGGTCCTATCTGGGTCAGAGGTGAAGCAGCACAGGTGCCACCCAAGGAGGTGCGTGGGACGGCTATGTGGCCATGGTGGATTCTGCTTCACAAATTTCTCTGACTGCACTGTGTGCAGCTCAGTCTGGTCACTGGCCCAGTGTTGTCTGAGAGCAGTGGACCTGTGTTGTATGTCCCTGTCACCAGCTGGAAGTCAGTCATCAGTGGCATGCACTCCATCTCACTTCTGCTGCAGGGCCTCAGGATCCCAGAGTGAGCTCTTAGCAGTGGAGCTGCTCAGATGTTCAGGGGGAGGGAGTCTGGGTGCGAGTGTCTTGGTGACAGCCCAGGTCCCTGTGTGTGGAAGGACCTGGGAATCCCATTGCCACTGCCACCTTCTCAGACTTTGCAGGCAGTAGTCTGGGCTATTCCTGTCCTTGCCAATACTGTAGGTGTCCAGAGTAGGGGACATAGCAGTGAGTGTGTGCTTAGCTAAAGAGAGGCCCTGGTTTGCATCCCCAGCTGGTGCCTCTGGAGGCTCTGGGGGCCTCTCGTGAGACATCCACGACAGGTGGCAAGGGAGGGTGACAGGGAGCAGGGTGATCCTCTGATAATAATATAGATTCTGTGCTCAAGATGATGCCTGCCTTTAGGCTTGAGGACACCACCAAGCCCCAGTGCTGTTTTCAGTGCCAGTTTCCTAGAGCTGGAGGCGAAACCCAGGGCTGAGTGTTTACCTACCATATGCAAAGGCCCTGGATTCCATCCCAGTCACCACCAAAATAATTAAGATTTATTTATTTTAGTGTTCTCTTAAAAGAGTTTATTATAAACCAGTGTCATAAGCCACAAGGAAATAAAAGGACTGTATACAGCCTCAAAGGAAATAGGCAGGAAATAGAGGAGGGTCAAGATGAGTCTAAGGGCTTGGTGGGCACATTCCTGGGGGAGGGAGCCATATTCCTGGAGGGGGCATGCCCATAGGAGTCCCTCCCTCATCCAGGAGGGACCCCCATCGGGGGACCCATGGGTGGTCGCTTGCCAGGAGGAGGGCCCATCATTCCTGGAAGGGGTGCCCCTCGGCCTATAGGTAGAGGAGGACCCCCATGGCTAGGAGGATACTGGGTCTGGCCCGTGCAGTACTAGCTGTGGCAGCAGCTACAGCAGCCGCAACAGTGCCTCTTCCCTGTGGGGTCCTCACGTGTTGGGATGGCCCACCAACTCCACAGACTGGCCCAGCAAGTCCTGCAAGAGCCTGTGGCATGGGGATACCAGCTGGCAGTCCTCTACCCGCAACCCTACCTATTCCCGGGCCCCCAGCAGCTCCAGCAGGTGGCACTGGGCAATGCCAGTATCTTTGGGAGGAGGTCCTTCCACTGTCATGGAGAACAGATTCTCCCCTCGAAGCCGCACCAGGCCGAGGACTCCTTTCTCTTCCCTTTCTGCTTGCTTAGCGTTCTTTGGCTTGTTCTTCCTGAGTTCATCACAGTCACAGAGGATCAAGTTCATGTGCTTGTCGAAAGCCTTGAAGGTGCCCATGAAGCTCCAGCCGTCTCGCAGGACTCACCTCATCCTGCAGTCTGTGTGCTACGGCACCTTGCTGCTCTTGCCCACCATCGTGGTGGTGGTTCTGATGGTTCGGATGCATGTTGGATTTGCCTCCTCAGAGGCCTACGCAGAGCCACCAACCCATTTTCCACTGTTGCTACTGGAACAATTAAGTGTTAAATGCCAGTGTCAGAACCCCTGTGCTCAGATCCCATTCTTGCTACCAGTTGTATGTCTATCCTTTCCCTTGGGTCTTGTCTCATTTACTTTTATTGCTGGGGTGAAGTATCTACACCTAAAAGGAAGGAAGGAAAGGAGCTTTTTCTTAGCTTAGCATTTGTAGAGGTTTCTGTTCATATTTGGCTGGGTTCAAGGCAGAGTGGCACATGGCATAGGGCTGCATGGCGATGGAAAACAGCAAGAGCAGAAAGGGAAGAGCAGGGACAGAGACCAAGCCTCTCTCCCTTCCCTTTATTCCTGTGGGTGCTCCACCCCAGTGGGGTGCAGCACTCACACGGATAATCCTGGCATTGGATTATGAGTTTATCAGAAGCTCTAGAAGCCACAAACCATGTAGGCATCCATTGGTCTCAGTCAGATCAGTTTTACCTGGGAAGAGACAGTGGCAGGAATGAGAAAAGATAAGACAAAAGCTGAGCTAGATGGTCGCTGGTCTGCCTGGTAGGCAAGACCAACCCAATTCCACAACAAAACCAGCTTTCATTCATACCTTTGCAAAGTTAGTAACACGTGAGACACAAGGTTGCCTAGCGACCAATAGCTTTTTCTTCTTTTTTTGTGGTACCTGGGATTGAACTGCGGACCTGGTGCTTGCCAGGTAGCAACCAATCGCTGACCTTAACCAGACAGGATGTTAATCTCAGCGCTGAGGTAGCTTATTGGCTTTAGGCACTGAGCTCTAGTCTCATCTACACACATTTGATCAATTTCCTAGCGGCTCCCAACAAAACCGTAACAGGTGTGGTAAAGTACTGTGCTCGAGGCTGGAGGGTGCTTTGTGTTCCACTGGGAGTGGATTCCATCACCTTTCAGAGCTGGGGGTCATGTTGGGTGCTGGCCATTTCGTTGTTCAGCTTTGTTGTTGCTGCAGGGTTGGATGGCCCCCTTGTGAACTCTAGGTTCTGGGGTCTGGGCTGGGTCTTGGGAGTTTGGGAGTGGTCCCTGGTATGAGAGCTGGGCCTCAGTCCTCCAGCCTGCATCCTGCAAGGGTGTGACACCTAGGACCACTCCAGGGACTCTTATGCAGTCCCAGAGCTAGAGCACTGAGCCGCTCCTTCCGGGTCCTGCATCCAGGGAGAGGTCAGACCCCCTGCCCTCAGCCACATGACCCCAAGGTATTGCTGAGGGCTCACACAGCTCCACCACACGGGCAGCACCAGGACTGGATCTGCAGAACACAGAGTAAGTCCTTCTGTGTTTCCTCTGGAGGAAAGAGCTGCCAGGGAAGTGGCATTGCAGGGCACAGGGCAGTCAGCAGCAGGCACCTGAGGGCATCTGATTAGAGAAGCTGTGGCTTCGGAATCCTCTACATTGAAAGCAAATCGCCAGATAACAAAACAGGCAGAAGACCTGAGCAGACTCATTGCAGAAGACAGAGCGATGCCACCTGCCAACAGCCATCCTCCATGAGTGGCCACCATGCCCCCCTAGCATCCTCAAGAGGGTTCACTGATTCTCAAGAGTCCCATGCTAGAAAGAGTCCAGGTGTCTTCCAGTGGATTTAACAAGTCAGGTCACCTGTGAAATGGCACACACACAGGACACAGGAACCAACCTCAGGTCTTCTGAGGGGAGCAGCCCAGGGGGATGTGGGAGGGGGCTGCCCAGAGCGGCAATGCCAAGGCTCACAGACCCTCACTTTCCCAGGGAAGCAAGGGCTGGCATAGTTGAGAGAAGGCCCCAGAGAGGAAGGCAGGCAGCGTGGCGCACACAGGTCCTGGGCACTTGTGCTGCATCTTGTGTGGGTGGAGCACACTCAGGCAGCTTGCACTGCTCCCTTCCACCCTGTGCTCTGGCTGGGTCTGTGAAGAGGTGGGCACCTTGATACCAGGACTCTTCTCACTCTAGATCATTCTGTGTTCTCAAGACATCACTTTTGAAGTCATCCTAAGACCATAGAGGACCTGAGAAGCTTGTGGCCAGCTGTGGGTGGACACTGTCCTGCAGGGCTGAACTCAGCAAGGCAGTGTGGGTGCACCCAGGCCAAGGGCCTCCTGGCTGTGATCTCAGCCAGCAGGGTTTGACCTTGCTTGGGCAGGTGTCTAAGGCAGCTGTCAGAGGACATGGCTCCTGGAGCCTGGGTGTGGGGCAGTGCCCCAGACACAATAGGGGTTATGTGGGGCAGTCAGGCAGGACATGACAGGACTAGGGCGGGGAGGGCAGAGGTGGCCAAGTCGACATCCTGGGTGGACAGGCTGAGGTGACTGGGTTTGTGTGCGTGCTGTGTGCACAGTGAACAAATGTGAACGATCCCGAGGGGCCGGGGGAGGTTCTTGCACCAATCCACAGAGGGCTCCTGGGGCAGGTCACACCTACCCAACTCACTGCCCCCAGAAGGCATGAGCGGCCAAGTTCACAGTGTGCAGGGCAGGGCCAGGAGGTGGGGAGAGGCTCCACCCCACAGCCAGGGTGCAGCTCCCTGCCCAGTTCTGTGGCACAAGCTGGGGGCTTCTGTGTAGAAGTGGCTTTTGGGATACCAGTATGGGGTGGACCAGGCTGCCATCTTCTGAGAGGCTGGTATTCCCCAGGTACTGGCAGGGGTCTGCATTCTGCCCACTGTATGATGGGAGGAGGGATGAGTGAGGTAGTTGGGCCCTGTGGTCCTGATAGCCTCTCTGTCCCTACAGGAAAGAACCTCTATACAAACGAGTATGTGGCTATCAAACTGGTGAGTGGGTCTTCCCTCCACTCCCTTGGGGTCGCAGGGCGGGCGATGAGGGCGCCGCTAAGCATTCACTTGTTCACAGGAGCCCATCAAGTCCCGGGCCCCGCAGCTGCACCTGGAGTACCGATATTACAAGCAGCTCAGCGCCGCAGGTACTGGAAGACCTGCCTGGGGCCGGCCTGTCGGAGCGGGCAGGGTGGGCAAGTGTTGGGGGAGGGGTGGGGCCCAGCTAGAGTCTCTGGCTCCGCCCACAGAGGGCGTCCCTCAGGTCTACTACTTTGGCCCTTGCGGGAAGTACAACGCCATGGTGCTGGAGCTGCTGGGGCCCAGCCTAGAGGACCTGTTCGACCTGTGCGACCGCACCTTCACTCTGAAGACGGTGCTCATGATCGCCATCCAGCTGGTACGCCAGGTGCCGGGAGGGGTGTGGCCTGGAAAGAGGGGCCAGCCTGGGGTGTCCTGCCCTGCTGAGGCCTGGGCCCTTCGCAGATTACACGCATGGAGTATGTACACACCAAGAGCCTCATCTACCGTGACGTGAAGCCTGAAAACTTCCTGGTGGGGCGCCCGGGCACCAAGCGGCAGCATGCTATCCACATCATTGACTTCGGCCTGGCCAAGGAGTATATCGACCCCGAGACCAAGAAGCACATCCCATACCGGGAGCATAAGAGCCTCACGGGCACCGCGCGCTACATGAGCATCAACACGCATCTGGGCAAGGGTGAGCTGTGTGCGCAGACGGAGTGGGTAGGCCAAGAAGCACGGGCTGTGCTGAGCCACTGCCCCTGCTGCTGTCCCTGCAGAGCAGAGCCGCCGCGACGACCTGGAGGCACTAGGTCACATGTTCATGTACTTCCTGCGTGGCAGCCTACCCTGGCAGGGACTCAAGGTGGGTGGGGATGGGGG
>PVKN010030993.1:0-12597 GCA_004027915.1 Capromys pilorides | reverse complement strand
GTATATTTGTTAGAGAAGATTTGAGTGTGTGTGTGTGTGTGTGTGTGTGTGTGTGTGTGTGAATTTAAAGGTGCCCGTGGTGATTGCTAACTAAAGTTGAAAAAAGAAACCTGAGAGGCAAACAAACAAATGTGAGACCCCTCTAAGGAGATCACTTTAGACTGGCCCTTATGGCTATATGTACACACACACAGACACATACACAGACACATACAGACACATACAGACACACAGACACACACACACACACACGCACACACACACACACACCCAGCTGGGTGTTCCTGCATGCAAGCTTAATATTTCTCATCCAAAGTGTTTGGGGTTCTTTTCAGATTCTGGAACATTCACAAGTAGATAGTGAACTCTCTTGGAGCTGGGCTCCATGTCTAAGCACAGAATTTCCCTGATGTTGCACATGGACTTCATATTGCAGCTTGTCTGAAGTTTATGCAGTATTTTTAGTTCATCTATGCAGTGATACCTCAGCTCTTGAACTTAATTTATTTCATGATTTTGGAAGATGACCGTTTGTGTTTCTGTGGGATTCAAGGCATTTTGCAAACAAAAACAAAACTTTGCCAAATTCTTCTATTTACAAACCTGTTTACAAACAAAAGCATTTGTGACTCAAGGTACCACTGTATATTGATTTGTCACATGAGGTCAGGTGTGGAATTCTCTGTGTGTCGTGTGGTGGCATGCCAATCCATGCTGTTTTGGACTTTGGAGCATTTAGGTTTTTGACTTTTTTTGGTTTGGTTAGGAATCCTCAATATATATATAAATAATACATACATATACATATACATACATATATGTATCTTTTTTTTTCTTTTACACAGGGTTCCCCCATGTAGTCTAGGCCTGAAACTCTCAGTAGTCCTCTTGCCCAAGCTTCCTAAGTGTTGGGATTGCAGTATAGGCATGCACCACCATACCCAGATTATATATTTATTTATTTTATTTTATTTTCATTCTTTGTTTTTTGTCTTTTTGAGACAGGGTCTTCCTGTGCTGTTCAGGCTGGCCTTGAGCTCACCTTGTACCCCACATTGGTTTCAGACTCACAATGATCCTCCAGCCTTACCCTCCCTAGTGCTGCCATTATAGGTGTGGGCCACCACACCCAGCTCTATACTGCTTTTTTTTTTTTTTTTTTGTATTTTAGAGAAGGGTCTAAAGGGTGTTCAGGGTCTCAAAATAGATCGGACTCAGTAGTGATCCGCCTGTTTATAGCCTTCCAAGAGCTGAGATTACAGGTGTGTGCACCACGCCCAGTCTCATTGGTGACTCAGCTCGCCCCCAGGGGTGGGGCCAGCATGTAGGCCCAGGGATTGAATCCCTGACCCTTGTACCTACTTGCAGGCACTTTAATCCACTGAGCTATTTGGCTGGCCCTTGTATTGCTTTTTAAAGACAAGATGTCAATATTTATTTATTTGCAGTGCTGGGAATTGAACTGGGGTCTCAAGCGTGCTCCATCCTGACCTCCTTTCCCAGCCCCCTTGACATAGGTCGCTGTTCACCACGGAGGGCCTGGAATTGTAAGAAATAGGTCCAGCTGTGTTCTTTGGCCAATGCTTGGCAAGCTGAGTCTTGGCATGGATGAGCTGTCATACCGTCCACCAGCCCAACACGTTTCCTTCCTCTTCTGCAGACTCAGAAGTTAAAAACCTCCTCTCAGATGACAACTCCGAAGGCCTTACTTTGTTGGATTTGTTAAGCTTCACCTATCAGGTTGCCCGAGGAATGGAATTTTTGGCTTCAAAAAATGTAAGTTCAAGGAACAGGGACTTCTTGAGACAGGGCTGCAGATTTCCAAGTGGGGAGGCAACACTGAGAAGGAGGTCTTGGAGCAGGATCACTGTGTCTCCTTCACTGCCCTTCTTGGCTTTTCTCTGTGCAGGGCTGGGGGCCTGGCCTCTTCAGTGTCTGCACACTCCGGGGCTTTCTGTCTGTCTCTTGGGGTGTGGGTTGATGCTGAGCTCTTGAGGCCTTCCTTAGTGCATGCTGGACACTCCAAGGGCCCCTGGGAGTGGCCAGTCTTGCAGGCATGCTGTTGTCTAGTCACAGGTGGGCTGACTCTCTTGTTTTCCCATACAGTGTGTCCACCGAGACCTGGCAGCTCGTAACGTCCTCTTGGCACAAGGGAAAATTGTGAAGATCTGTGACTTTGGCTTGGCCAGAGACATTATGCATGATTCAAACTACGTGTCAAAAGGCAGCGTATGTACCTGTGTCCCCCTTCTGGCACACTCCCCCCCACCCCCAATTTCTCAAATTGTGTTACTTCTTGCATTTGCTGCCCATCTTTTTACCATAGAGCCCCCAAGATTTATGAGGGGACTTCATGGGGGTCAGGAGGTAAAGCTCAGGCTCTGCACAGATGGCTGGAGTGTGCATACCTGCTATATCCTGTAGGGCTAGGTCTTGGGAGCAATTTCTTCGTCATTGTCATTCCTTAGTTAGTGTCCTTCTTGGTAGCAGGGAGGCAGTAGAGGTGCCCATCTCCAGAGCTGCTGTGGGGAAGTAAATAAAGAAATTCATGCAAAGTACTTAGAATGCGCCTGACAAATAGCGTTACCTATTAGTAGGTAGGTTGTGTGTATGTGTGTACGAGCACACATTCCCAACCAGGTGTGACTCGTTTTTAAGCTTTCAGCATATTTACATAAGGTAGACGTGACCAGTAGGAAGTTGATACCATTTGCATGAGTGTGTCTTAGAGGCCTAGCTTATCTTTAAAGACAGTCCTTGTATTGTCTATTTGGCCCATCCTCTCTGCTCCTCCCTTGTAAGCAGATGAAATGGGTTAGGTTACATTCACCACCTAAAGGTGCAATTCCAAAGCACTCCACTGCATGGGCTGTGAGGTGGCTCTAGGGGTTCCTGCATCTACCTACTGAGGAGTCCATGCTCTGTGTCGCCTTGACCTGTGGCCAGGCTGCTTCCCAGGGACCTTCAACTCCTCAGTGAATTTTGATGGAGTTGATTTCTGTCCTGATTGCATCAAGCCATGGATCTCTCATTTCTCTAGTGGTCCTGGGTTGTAGAAAGATGTGAGAGTGGCTTCTTCATGTTTCTGTTTCACTTTAGTACTTCACCAGAGTTTGGACCAGTTTCACAAAAGAGGCTCTAGTGGTAGGAAATTGCTGCTTATTTCTTAAAGTCCAGTAGCTGCAATTGCCTCACAGGTCACTGGATCTATTCTTAGTTTTATGATTAGCAGTACCTGCAAAGGAGACAGATCTGTTTAGGGCTTTACTGTACTGCACAAGTAACAGTTAAGTATTAAGTATTTGGGGGAATTATTCCTTTGGGGGAGCCTAGAAGAAGCCTAAACCATTCCTCACTTATCAGTATTAGGAACTTCTGGGTAGGTGGGCATGTAGTCCTGGCACTTTGGGCAGCTGAGGCAAGAGGATCCCAAGTTTGAACCCAGCTGTTCAGCTTAGTGACTTCGTGAGACATTGTCTAAGAATAAAAAGTGCAAATGGGCTGGAGATGTAGCTCAGTGCGAAGTCCCTGGGTTTAATCTCAGTACTGGTGGAAAGAAAAAAAGAACCACTAGGTACTGAGAGTGTAACAGTGAATAGAATGCCCACAACATGCTCAATGTGCCCTCATTGTGGAACAAGGGCATTAGTACAAGTCACTCTTAGCCAGGGGAAGACCCCTTCCCATTTCCATTGCTGCAATCATCCTTGCATAGGCTAGAGGCTAATTCCCTACCTCCTTCCCTGCAGACATTCTTGCCTGTGAAGTGGATGGCTCCTGAGAGCATCTTCGACAACCTCTACACCACCCTGAGTGATGTCTGGTCTTACGGCATTCTGCTCTGGGAGATCTTTTCTCTTGGTATGGGCCTGGCCTCCCTGCCTCTTTGGGCAGCCCTGGGACAGACTAGAAGGGAAATGAGCTCTATTGAACTGTGTGATCAGGCAAACTGCAGAGCTTTGCCCCACCCACTTACCTTTGCATGTGTGCTGCAGGGCTATGCAGACAGACAGGGGGTGTTAGAGGATGCACACCATCCCTGCTCCTGCATCTATCTCTGCTGCATTTCTTCTGGGGTATACCAGAGTGATTTTCTTCCTCTGGAGGTGCTTTGAGGAATCTGCCACTTGGCTAGCTGCCTTTTCATTTTGGCCTTTGGGTTAGATGTTCCCAGTGGAGCTGCCTCTCCACACCTGGTAAGGATGGATGATGGCAGTGTGGCAAGGGAAATGGACATGACTTCCCTTCCTGGTCATCACTGTGGAGGACAGAAACTTCTAGGAATTTGGCTGGCCAGGGGAGGCCTTAAGAGAAGGGTGAGGTAGGACCCTGACCTTCAGGGTTATAGTAGGGAGAAAAGACTCACACCCTTGGCTGTAAGCCATGTGATGTCAATTTAAAATTACAGTGAACATCTGAGACAGGGGAAAAGCGTCTTGATGAGTTTTGGAAGTTGTCAGAGAGAAAATGCCATGTGATCTGCCTTCAGCTATAAAAATATGAACCATTTCATGAGTGTATCTGTTGTCTTGAAGAAAGTAAAATGTGTCTTCTTTCCCTCCCTAGTCTCCTTTGTCTCTCCTGCTTCTCTCTCCCTGGAGGGTCACCCTGTGTTGTTCCAGTTGGGGCTTATCAGGTCTCATACTCCATGAAAAACAGAGAATTTCTAGATAATTTAAGCCCCAATGTTGACTTTTGCTGTAATTACTTTGAACATCACATGACTTTCCTGCCCTCGATTCTAACTTCCTCCTGCTTTTTCCAGCTTTTTTTTGTGTGTAGATCTAGTAGTCAGAAACATTGAAAAATATTTTAGTACTTTGTTCTAAAGATGCAAAATTTTTATATTAGTTGCTTGGATTTGACCAACCTAGAGTTCTGGTTAAATTTAAGATTTGAGCAGGCCTTTGAGGTGAAGGAAAAGGTAGCAATTTCCTTGACCAAACCAAGCTGTTAAAACTTCAGGATAGTGGATATTGCCTACCACCTCTGTTACCATGAGTGTCCCAGCAGTGTATGGTGCCTTTGTCACATTGCCTGTCTTCTGTACTCCTAGGTGGCACACCCTACCCTGGCATGATGGTGGACTCTACTTTCTACAACAAAATCAAGAGCGGGTACCGGATGGCCAAACCTGACCATGCCACCAGTGAAGTGTGAGCTCTCTCCCCATCCATGGATCCAAGTCCCTGTCCTGCGGGCCTCTGGGGTGGGACCCCTGCAGACGGTCTTTGTGCCCACTCTCGGCTCTGTGCCTTTCTAGCTATGACATCATGATGCAGTGCTGGAACAGTGAGCCAGAGAAGAGACCCTCCTTTTACCACCTGAGTGAGATAGTGGAGAACCTGCTGCCAGGACAATATAAAAAGGTTTGTCTGGGCTTCTTAGAGCTGTGGGCAAAGGGAGGAGAGCTAGTAGTTATGCCCAAGGGCATTGCTATTTATTCAGCATGTTTGAAAGGAGCATTTTCCAAGCAGGATATAGATTCTGTGGCCAGGGCTCTAGGGACGCTCTATGGGTCCCTGGTAGCGGTGGTGAGGGAAAACCCTCTTCTTCCCGCAGAGCTCCCCTTTCATCTTGTGTGTTTGACACCTGTAAGCACTTTATCCTCCAGATGTCTGCATATCTGCTGTGCAGTTAGAAGTCTCAGGACATCCATAGCCATTAAATCACTAATTTGAATGCATTTAAATCCATGTGAAATTGGCTTTTACCTGATGTCCAGAAGGGACAGCCTCAGCTGTTATCTGTGGCTCCAGCTGGTTTTCCGCAGCTTAGGAAGCGTTGTTAAAGGAACAAATATAATTTCATGGAGCCAGGCAGGAGATAAAAATTAACAAAACAACTTTCTGCTGAAGGCTTGGGAAGGAAACTGAGGGGAACTTGTGTAATAGATCCTGCCACTTAGATGGGATCAGTCAGCATGTGGCCTTCGCATTTTACTGCTTCTCTTCCTTCTTTTCCAGGAGGAGGGGGAGCAGCAGCAGCAGCAGGAGGCTGCGCTGGAACCTCCCATGAGTTGAGCTAGATGTTAAACACATTAGTTTGCTGTTTGTTGATGAACTCAGTGTTTTCAGAGACACACATGAGTGGAGCAGAAAGAAATTAACCTTAGGCTGGTCTGTGAGCTCTGATTGGTGGAGAGAGATTAGAACTGTTGCTGAGTAGAGTTTAAGAGGAAGGTTGGACTTTCCTGACATTTAGGGAGCAGGAGTAGGTTGGGAATTATGTTCCCACTGTAGTCTTTACCTCTTCCTATGGAGATCTGTGAGGGCCCTGGGACTCCATTTGATGTGTCCTGAAGGCTCAACACTAGTCCTGGGGCAGAGGGAGGGGAAGGCACATGGTTGAAACTACTGTCTTTGCAGAGGCCTCTTGGTATCTGAAGACCTATTGGCAGGTCTCTGCCATTGGCGGGCCTTCTTTCATGTCCCCATCTCTGGGGATGGTTGACGTAGGACTCTTTCAGTTTCTAAACCCTACCTATCTCTGAGGTATTTGGAAACACATAGTTAAGTCTTCCTGATTTCTGTTTTGGGGATTTGTTTGTTTGTTTGAGACAGGGTCTCTCTACATAATTGAGAATGGCATTGAACTCACTGTGTAGCCCAGACTGACCTTGAACTCAAAGCCTCCTGAGTGCTGGGGTTGCAGGCATCCCCCACCATGCCTGACTTCATTGTGATTTCTGAATATCTGTGATATCTGAATATCATTTTTACCACCCACTTAGTAAATATGTCAAATGAATACTTTCAGAGTTATGAGAAAATCCACCTGGACTTCCTAAAAAGTGACCATCCTGCAGTGGCACGCATGCGTGTGGACTCAGACAACACATACATTGGTGTTTTCTACAAAAATGAGGAAGACAAGCTGAAAGACTGGGAGGGTGGCCTGGACGAGCAGAGACTGAGCGCGGACAGCGGCTATATCATCCCTCTGCCGGACATTGACCCTGTGCCTGAGGAGGAAGACCTGGGCAAGAGGAACAGGCACAGGTAGGTGTGGGCAGCCACCTCAGGCGCCACCCGCTCCTGCTCCTGCAGCCGCAGGGAAGCCCCCCTGCAGCCTCCAGAGGGAGGCTTGACTCGGTGGTGAACTGTACTCTGGGAACTCTGGAGCTTCAGATGAGTCACTGTGCTCTCTGACTCCTGGAGCTGGGGCAGAGTAGGGGGGCTCAGGCTTCCCTGGTGGGGAACTTTGGACCTGAGTCAACTGGAATAGTCCAAAGGAGGACAAAGTTGAGAGAAAGGTGGGGGTGAGGGGAGCTTGCTCAAGGTCCACGTTGTGTGTTGGTCCTGTCTCTTCTGTCTTCGTTCAGAGAATGATATGTCCTAAATGATTCCGTGAAGGAGATTGTGGCTTGCAGTGGAGAGGACCGCTTGTGCCTGCGTGTGTGCATGTGTCTTTGCGTGTTGTGTGTGTCCCCAGAGCTGGAGCCTTGGGTTTATGGAGGCAGTTGTCAGCTGGAAGGTCATTAGCCTTCTCCTTGGGCTCAGCTGGTGGCCTCGGTGGGATGAGACAAGGTTTCGCTGTAGAGGGCTTGAGAGTTCCACATCTGAGCCCTTGGACAGTCAGGTTCTGGGCTCCCAGATGGCTCTGTGGCTCAGGAACCAGTTCAAACCAGATTGTCAGCTCTGGGACCTACTGTGACACTGACAAAAAGGGAAGTGATCTGGCCTTGTCTCAGTGGAAGTGAGCTTCCTCACAGTCCTCCGAATGCCTATGAGACAGACTAGCAGAGAGATGAGTATGCCAGGCCAAGAGAGCTACAGCCAGGGACCTGACCCATCTGTCAGTTGTCCCTAAGGAAGGAGCCAACAATACCCACCATGCTATTCCTTTAGTAGGACCATAGATATGGCACACAAAGTTGACTTAGGATCAGGACCCAAGGACTGACTCAGGTCCTCAGTTGGTACTCGGGCTCCTAAAGTAGGAAAGGTGTCCTAGAGAGAGGGCATCAGGGCCAGGGAGTCATCAAGATGAGCCTTATGGACTGGGATTCTAAATGAGATGCCAGGGTGGTGGGGGCCACAAACTAGGAGCTGTGATGCACTTTTAGGTGTAGGGAAGACCCCAGCCATGGAGTACAAAGGGACATTACAGCTCAGGAGCCCTTCAGCTGAGGTGGTGGCAGGAGACTGTTTCCTGCAGGCTTCAGTTGGCCAGGTTCTGTCCCCTGCCCAGAGATGGAGAAAGAGGAGGGGTTAGAGGTCAAGGAGTCAGAGTAGCCAGCCAGGAAGTCGGGAAGAGCTGGAGGGTGAGCATCTCGCTGGTCTCTCTCAGTCTGTGTGTCTCTGTCTCTCTCTCCTTCCTCTGGCTGATCACCCTCTCTTTATGGTCTTTAAACTATGTGAACAGCATGCTGCAGCAGTCTCATGCTGAGAGTAACCCGTGGTCCTACCCACCAGCAGGTGATTATCAGGGAGGAGCAAAAATGTACAGAAAAGCAATACAAGGCAAGTTAAGGAAGACAGCAAGAGTTACAAAAGGGAGGGCACACGGGGAATTGTGACAGGCCAGATTTTAAGGAAGGTTGTTTTCTGAAAAACTCTTGTGAGAAATGTTAAATGTACAGGCCTATTATGAGAATCCACCTACCACTTGTAGTTAATAGTTGCTAGCACATTTCACAGAGCTTTATCTGGCTATATCTATGTAACAGGTATTGCATGTATCACACCAAACTTGTGTTTTGTTTCTTGTCATTTGGTAGTGAGTAATAAACACTAAGATATCTCACCCCGTATATTTTAGTACAGTTTCCTAAAAATATCACTTCTCTTCTATAGGGCCACAATATCACAATCATGCATGAGAAAATGAATAACTAGCTTGTCATGATGGCACGTGCTTGTAATTGTCACACTCAGAAGGCTGAAGCAGGAAGACTGCATTCAAAGCCAGCCTGGGGTATATAATGAGTTCCTAATCAACCTGGATTGCAGAGCAGAAGAACCCAAAGCAACAATAGCACTCCTCCCCTCTATTTTCTGATACCAGCTAATATCCAGGCTTTATTCAAATTGAGATATGAGTTTGAATAATAGTAATTACTAACATTCATTGAGCATGTATTATGTGCTATGGAGCATTTATTATGTACTTTATAGTTGTTACCTTATTTAATCATAGCAGCAGGTATATCATTAAGCATTATCATAGGCAGGGACATAAATTTGAGTCTGAGGAGTTAAACAGTCTGTGTGAAATCCACTCCAGACCTAAGCCTGTCTTGCCCAAGAACTCTCCTTCTTCCTCAGTAAAGAATAAAGAGCTTTCACTTGGGCCTTCAAGGCTGAGAGTCCAGAGCCTGGCTGCTCAGGAGATGCTTGGGAGAACAAGGGGGTGTGGCTGCAGTGTGGAGTTGATTTAATTTTTACATTTCCTTCTCTGTGTCTTTTGAGCAGGCATTGCTGATGTTCTCTTCCATGAGTAGGAAAAGTAGAAATTGTTACAGCTTGTGAGCAGAGTGGGTGAGAAGCTGGGTAGGAAGGAAGGAAAGATGAGGGGTTGTCCAGGTAGCCTATGCAGCGAGGCTGATGAGTAGCTGTGGTCTCTGCAACAGACCTGCCACCCCGGAGGGCCCAGGGTTGATTGACAAAACCATCTGCAGTGGGAAGCGTTCACCTTGGGTGGTTGCCTGGAAATGCATCACGGTGAAGCTGATCTGTACGTGAGTCCTAACTTTTCTCTCCTTTGGACAGCTCACAGACCTCTGAGGAAAGTGCCATTGAGACAGGTTCCAGCAGTTCCACCTTCATCAAGAGGGAGGATGAGACTATTGAGGACATTGATATGATGGACGACATTGGAATCGACTCCTCAGACCTGGTGGAGGACAGCTTCCTGTAATGACGGATCCACTGGGTGCCTTCTACTCCGGCAACTACCTGTGGGTCCCTTTAAGAAAACCACTTTATTGCAATGCAAAGGTTGAGACTTGGATGATGGGTGAAGAGGATTTCCCAGCCATGGGCCTGGGGAGCCTTCTGAATATGAATGAGTGGCATTTTGAAATGAACTTTTTCAGTATTGCCTCTTGCAATGCTTCAGTAGCATCTCAGCGGCCTGTGAAGTTTGGAAATAGATGGACAGGGAATAATAGGCCACAGAAAATGAGCTTTGTGTTTCAAGGGCTTTGGTGGGATTTCTACATACACAATTTGTACCGCAACAAAACCCCAGCATTGTAATTATGTAAATAACTCTAACCAAGGATGTTAGACTTTTATTAACCGTCTTCTCTGGACTTGTGAAGAGACCACTCAATCCATCCATGTACTTCTCTCTTGGAACTTGGTATCAGCTGCTGTTGAATTTTCTTATGAAGTGCATGCAAAACCACTTTTGAACCTTAAAAGGTACTGTTACTATCGCATTTATTTTTTTTTTTTCTTAGTGTTAAAGAGATAAAAGATAACAATTAACCAATTCTGTTTACTAGATTTGGGTCCGTTAGTAGCCCAGCAACTCATTTTCATATTGTAACCTATATTTATAATAATACTACTGTTATCAGTAATGCTAAATGTGTAATATGTAACATGATTTCCCTACAGTGAAAGCACAATTTAAACAAAACAAAACAAAACAAAAAAAAACCTTTAATAAGTAGATGACAAGTTTTACCATTTTTGACATTTACCTTAAATAACATTTGTTTCTTTATAAAACGTGATAATAGCTATAGTGGATTAAATTTAGTAAACATAGAGAGCAAAGTATAAGTAGTGTTATCCAGGAAGTCAGAGATTTTAATTATGTACTGTATAGGTTCCCTAATCCATTCTACTAAAAACAGTTAATGACCTCTCGAGTAATGGGAGTAGAAATAAACCCCTGAATCTTAAGTGTTCTCAATATAAAGGCAAAATCCTGTGGCCCACATGAATTCTTCTGCTGTGACCCAGTGGAAATCACAATAGGATTTACAGAGGTTTCCATCATGACGTATGATAGCTTTTATCCCAACACATCTTTTTAAATCCATGAACTTCAAGAGCCAGAAGGCTGCCCTAAGGAGCTTGAATCCCTGAGATCACAAAGGTGCTTCTCCTGAACCCTTGAAGGCGTCAGCCTGGCTCTTCAGTTCCCACATGGGGCTGGTAGTGGAAACCACTCAATTTTGCGGAATCCAAAATTTCTGCATCATTAAGTCTGATGGAAACAGGGACCTACATTTTTATGAGCACACTGGCTATTCTGATCAGCCAGTTTTAGAAACACTAAAACTGGTTACAGGAGGTTGCCATGGGGAGGGGCAAAAATAATTTGAAATTTGGATCTGGGCTAGAAGTCAACCATGTGCGAAGTCAACATTAAAGTCCTTGGCTTCAGGTCAGTGACATTTAATACCACACGTGTAGCATTTGCTGCCCTTAATGTAACTTTCCAGCCTTAGCTGAGCCTGAGAAAGCTACATTTTGTTTCTTTTCACATCTTCCAAAATTGAGGATGCTGCTTCCCACTGCATGGGGGCTTAAACTTGTCTTCCACCAGAAAAAGCATGTGTAAAAATGATCAAACTCCACATGCAGAGTTTCTGCATAGCCAGGTCAATGTTGTGGTGAAAAAGATTGAAAAGTTTTCTTGATATTTTGAGCGTAGGTGGGAGGATGGATTGTTACATCCATCCAAACTGTCAAGCTGGTGAGCATGGCTTCATTGGCATTCTCTGCAATGTGCTTAATTGCTGACACCATATGAATGAAACATGGGCTGTGATTGCTACAATCACTGATGTGCTTCCAGCAGGTGACACTTTGGAAGATGTGGAAGCAATAACAAGGTACTTGAGTACCTACTAGTGGAATCTCAATGCGAGCCCCAACTTTCTTATCCTCCTTTTCCATAGCAAGTGTGAAGACTGAGCCAGATTGGCCAATTAAAAATGAAAACCTGACGTGGTTCCACAGAGCCAATTAGGCTTGAAATACGTTTATGTTTCTAGGATCGCAGCTCAAGCATTCTGTTTATCACTTGCTCTCTGTGCAGCCTTATTTTGCTAGTGCTTTGCCTTCTGATGCTGTCTTGAGCCTTGCATGACATTGTGAGGCTGGATGAAGGTTCTCAGACCAGCGTTTTCCAGTTCCTACCAGTGATCCCACTGAAATGATGCAAGATTGCATCTCTAAAGCTGTGTAGTCCAGACTCGTTTCTTTTTTGGCCTCTTGTAAAGTTTCCAGAAGAAAATTTGCTAATCCTTGTCACTCTCGATTTTTATGATGACAATCAAAGCTGGCCCAAGAAACACAATTTGTGGCTTTTTAAATGATCAATGATATCCTTAAAATGTGGTTTGCCAATCTGTATGTACAAAATGGTCCTATTTTTGTGAAGAGGGACGTAAGATAAAATGATGTTATACATCGATATGTATATATGTATTTCTATGTAGACTTGGAGAATACTGCCAAAACCTTTATGACAAGCTGTATCACTGCCTTTGTTTATATTTTTTTAACTGTGATATTCCCCACAGGCACATTAACTGTTGCACTTTTGAATGTCCAAATTTTTATATTTTAGAAATAATAAAGAGAAAAATACTTACATGTTCCCAAAACGGTGGTGTGGTGAATGTGTGAG
>PVKN010030992.1:0-12598 GCA_004027915.1 Capromys pilorides | reverse complement strand
TTACTTTTGAGAAAAAATATTTTTCTATTTTTTTTTATAAAGTTGCTTTGGAGGTTTTTGAAGAGAACAAAACAGTGGATGGAACTCCCCGAAGACAGTGTAACGACACCTGCCCGACAGCTGAGGCGGTCTCTAGGAACAGGACCCGCCGCTCGGGGGACGCAAGCAGAGCGTGCAGGTTCCTCGGCGGCTCCGCACAGCACCGTCCTTCAGCGAGCCTCTGTGTCTCAGGGAGCGCCGTTCTTACAGAACGCGTCCTCGCAAACTGAATGGAGCCCGCGACCAGGAAAGAGGAGGAGCCGAGTCGCCTGGAGATTGCGTCCTAAAGACCGGGCAGGATTGATGATGTCACTTCCGCTTCCGGCAAGGCCCGAGCCGGGCCAGGTCCTCCTAAAGAGGCCGTTTTCGAGTTGAACCAGGTCTGGTGCAAAGATTACTTTAATCTTAGGTGAACAGGGAACGGCTCCAGGGTTGACTCACCATTGAGAATGAAGCACAAACCTCCCGGGGAGCTTAGCTGTGTATAGAACGCACCCTCTGGGCGGGGCTGCAGTTCGGTGTGAGAGACGAATTGCGCCAGAAGGCCCGATGTGGGTTGGGGTCTTATCCACAGCGATGTTCATCAAAACTTTTTAGTTTTTTGAGGCGTGGTCTAGCTATCTAATTCAGCCAGGCCTTGAATTCACCACGTAGCCCAGACTGGCCTTAAACTTGTGGCCTCAGCTTCCCCAGTGCCAGAATGACACGTGCGCCATCCTGCCCAGCTCATGAATACATTTTTTACCAGCTTCTCTCCACGTTACTCTTAACTGTAGATTTAATGAACCAAATGAGAAGGCAAGTCTCTTTTTTCCACGTCTCATTCTCTATCTTTAAATAAGAAAACCTGTTCTTATCTTCAAGTAGTTTTGAATGTGCCGTGTGTTGTGGAGGGGCCAGGTACACAGAAATACCTAGAAATTGAACCCAGGTATACGATACTACTGAGCTACATACCCAGCCTTTTAAAATCTTGAGTTAGAGTCTCATAAAATTGTCTAGGTGGACCTTGGACTTGAAACCTTCCTGCCTCAGCCCTTGTGCAGGGATTGCAAGAATTAATTTAAGTATCTATTACTAAACTGCATTTAAGGAAATTGTGTTAATTTTGGATGTTGTTTCTCATATTTGAAACTAGCTGAAAGAAACTAGTGACATTAATCATCCGTCAAGCCTGTGTTCTTCAAGCCAATAAAATGGAATTATCAGCGTTTTCTCTGGTAATCAAATAAAGTGTAGACCTAGTGCTGATGCCCATTTCTTCCTTCCTGGGCACAGAGTCCCACTAGAGCCAGTCTCCTCTTCCTTCTCCTCCCTCTGCCTTTCCCTCCACCTAGGGAATTAACCCAGGGGTTTCATATTAAGCTACAGTCCCAGCTCTTTTATTCTTATTTTGAGAGGTCTTCTTAAGTTGTTTAATTTTCTTTTTTTTTGGCAGGACCGGGGTTCGAACTCACGATCTTGCACTTGCCAGGCCGGCACTTTTGCCATGGAGCTACCTCCCCAGCCCCAGTTGCTTAACTTTCTATACTGAACTTGAACTGGAAATTCTCCTGTCTCAGCCTCCTAGAGTCCTGGGATGACAGATGTGCCCCACTCCCACCCCCTTTACCCCAGTGCATGAAACACTTAGCAGCAACAGAGCAAGCAGGGTCATAAGGAGACTGGCTGGGTGCTGCCGCACAGCATCTGTCGGATTTCAGGGAGCAGCGGTTTCTTGAGACAGTGTCACCAAAGCTGTTTTATTTGAATAGATCTGCTTGGTTAGGACCAGTGCCATCAGCAGTGTCCCCACCCTGCCTGCTAGTGCTCTGTGTTCGCACTGTGGGTACACAGGGCAGCTCTGTTCCAAGCTTGGTCTGCAGAGATCTGCCAGCTCTAGGTGCACACAGGAAAGGTGGGGCCTGCCCTTTTAACTGTTATTTAGATAATTTGTGTTAATGTGTCTGCATGTTATGATTCAGCTGTACTATTTATTATTTGCTGTCACTCATTTTCCCCTTTAACATTGTTCTTAGATTAACTTTTTCCCTCTACTATGCTTATTTTCATTTACTTATGTGTTTTCATTAAAATGTACATACTTTTCTATCTCAATTGAATATTTTGTCATTGAAATTGATGTACGACCTAATATACAAGTCACATTCCTCCTATACCATTATGTTATAATTCTTACTGTGTGAGCGTAATATGAAACCCCCCATCATACTTTTGACAGTCATAGGAATTATAAAGAAATGTCATTAGCTTTCACTAATTTCTCATTTGGCCTTCATTTTCTTTAACTTTACCATGTTTTAGGCTCACTGGACTTCTTCAATCTTCATGTCTTAAACCAAATTTGAGAAAATTTTCATTATTTTGTCAAACATTTTTAATGATTTTTTCCTCGTTCTTTAAGACTCTTGGTGTTATCACACAGTCACCTAATGTTCATGTGGAAAAAAATGTGGAATTCTCGTTTCTGTTTTATAGTGTTTATTTTGTTTTATCTTGCTGTTGGTACTATACATTGAGCCTAGGGGTACTAGGAGACTCATGGTGCCTCTCTCTCCTTCTCTCTTCCTCCCTTCTTCCCTCTCCTGGGGATTTAACCAGGAGTTTCAAACTGAGTTACATATTTGACCCTTTTTCATTTTTTATTTTGAGACAGCATCTTGCTTGGTTGCCCAAGGTGGGTTCAACTTGTACTCCTGCCTCAGCCTCCTGAGTAGCTGGGATTACCTGCATGTGCCACCAGGCTTGGCATATTCTGCACATTTTTAATATAATGACACCCTGAGCCTTTAAGTCCTAGGTAGAATGTAGGTGTTTGGTCAGGTAATTAACAAAATTGGGTTCAGTGTGCAAATTTTGGGGGTGGAAGCATAGCTCAGTGGTAAAGTGCTTACTTAGCATGGATGAGGCCTGGATTATATCTCCATCACTGAAAAAAAAAGAGCATGGGAGCCAGGATATAGCTCAGTAGCATAGCACCTGCCTGGCAAGCACAAGGCCCTGAGTTCAATTCCTGCCAAAAAAACAAATATGAGTAACATTCAATGAGAATTCTGTGGGCTGTGATTCAATGTGTTTTTTCTGCAAATCCTTTAGCACAACTTGTGTTTCTATTAAAGGTGGAATAAATGGAGGGAAGCTGTTAGGGCTTGTTTTTAGATGCCTCCCTCAAAGCCTGACCCAGTCACAGGTGAGGCTTTTTAGAGGTGGTTGGGTTTACAGTGTATGAAAACTGGGATTTGTTCACAGGCAATGCTAGGCTCCCGAGAACTAGGATGAAGAGTGTGAGTGCTACCCACCCTAAGTAGTCTGGAGAAGACAAAAGGGTCAGGAAGATGCTATTAGGTCCTTTGTTGCTTTTGCTACTTTCTTCCTCCTACCAACTGTTGTCTGTCTTCCACACCACCTTGCTGTGGAGCAGGCAGTTATGGTCTGAAACCTCTCCAAATTGTGAGCTAAATAGACTTTTTCTCTTTTAACTTGGGGTGTTGAATATTTTGTCTCAGCAATGAGAAAAGTAACCAAGACAATTTGATTCCAGAAGTAGGACCATTGCTGTGACTCTTGAACAGGTTTGGTTTGGAACTGCCTTGTTGGAAGAATTTGGAAAGGTTTGGAGTTGCTGGCTGAAAAGCTAGAGCTGGAATGCCTGAGGCTGTACTTGATAGATTCTGGTCAGAGCTCAGAGGACCAAAAGGCTGATAGAAATCTTGCCAGTAAGGGCCAACCAGATAGCTCAAAGGATTAGAGTGCCTGCTTAGGCAGATGCAGGGGCCAGGGGGGTTCAGGGGCCAGGGGGGGTTCAGTCCCCCAGAGTGCTGTGCCAGCCCTGCCCCTGTGTGTGCTGAACCGGTGAATGAGACTAGATATGGTGGCGTGTGCTTATAATCTCAGCACTTGGGAGGCTGAAAGCAGGAGGATGACTATGAGTACAATCTGTGTAATGAGACCCTGTAGACCCTGGTCTAAATACATTTTTTTAAAAAGGAAGAAATCCTGCCAGTAAAGACCAGGATGGTCTTTACTGCATTGGGTAAATGAACTGCATTGCCTCTTGGACTCCATACAATGTGTATTATACCTTGGCAGAAAATTTCTCTGCATTTTACTTGTGCCCAAACATTTTTATTGAGATTGAGTTTATGAGTGGTGCACTAATTAATCTTGTAGAAGAAATTTCAGGGCAGTCTAATGTTGAGGTATTGGCATAGCTACTGTTGGGGGCTTTTAGCCAGATTTATGTTGAGAATCAAGAGCAAGAGCCCAACAGAATGAGTTAAAAATGTGGGTTTGGCTAGAAAGCAAGCGCCAGTAAAGCTTTGAACTGCAAAGATAGAACAGAGGAGGTCTTGACTGATGAGAAGGAACTGGAGACTAGAAAAGATGGACTAAGGGCATCATAAGAAGTTCCACTCTGTGAAGCTTCGAAATTACAAAAGTGAGACTTTTCTTTGAGAAGAAAGCCCAGAGCACCATGTTCAAGAATTGCAGTGATCTAGAGAATTTGTTCCTCAGAATTGGGCTCAGAGTGCTCAAGCACTTGACCCCTCCAGCCAAGTGAGAAAGAAACCTGGTTACTGCTCCAGCTGACAGCACACCTTGGCATCAACCACATGGTGCCAGTTTTAGGCACACACAGAATGCAAGAGTTGTGGGGTCAGGAAGATTTCACTTTCATTCATTTCAAAAGGCCTGGTAAGTGAAGCAGTGTGTTCCGCAGAGGGCAGTGTGTGAAGCCACTGTGGAGTCTGTGGAGACCCCAGAAGTTTGCAGAAACCAGAAACATGGATCTGAGGAAAGCTGCAAGGATGGAGCAGAGCCCACCCCAGAGGGAAAGCCTGGGAAAGGAGCTGTAACCATTGACAGCACCACAGGGGTGGAGCTACCCAAACTCTTCTGGGTTCAGGATTTGCCATGGATTGCTAAGGATCCTGGAAATGGAACTGTGGAATTCAGTGTTGGATTTTAGTCTTGCTTTGCTCCCATTCCTTGCTATCCCCATTTGTAATTTTTTTTTTTTGTACTGGGGCTTGAACTTGGGGCCTTGTGCTTGCCAGGAATAGGGATATCTATTTTGTGCCTTTGAATGTTGAAAGCATTTAACATTCATTTATACAGAGGCTTGCAGCTAAGACTTTGCCTTAAATCTCACAGGAGACTTGGGAGGTCAACTTTTCAGCAATACTGAAACTGCCAGGAGTTGACTTTGCACTTGTGCCCCAGTTTGTAGAAGATCTTCGGCCCCAGAGGCCACTATCTTCCTGACTACCCCAACGGCTGAGTCTACTCTGTGGTGCATGCCAGGATCAGGGAGGAGTCCTGGACAATGCCTTTTTTGTAGGGCAAGATCATTGTGCATCCTGGGAGGGATGGGGTTGATTTTTGAAAATTTAGATGGCAGGAAATTTGCCTGTTGCATGAATGAGGAGGAAAAGAGGACATCTAGGTTCCAGGAACACTTCCTGGGAAAGTCTAAAGATGAGATGGAGCAAGCTAAAACTGTACAAGATGGTGAGACCAAAAGAGGTGTTTTAGCTCACTTGGAAGGACTAGAGGCTCAAATGAACAGACCCTGTAAAAGAGCTACCGAGAGCTCAGGCTGAGGAAAGTGGTCCTAGAACAGGATTCATAAATCCCAGCACCTTCCAGAGAAGTGAGACAGCAGAAAGTCAGAGGAGAAGTGTCTTCCACCAGTGTAGAGTCTGACCCAGCAGTGGAGATCGGAGAGCAAGAAGTTTTGGAAAGGAAACAGGAAAGCATGAAGGCCATTCTGCAGGTGCATTGTTTACAGGGCTTGGTGGAAAACTGACCAGCCACGGCGTGTGTCTGCATCAGCATTTCTTTTGAGGGGAATGTACTGGATTCCCACTTTGTGGACCTTGTCATGAAGAAGCCACTCCACATCCATCACCATTCCATTCTCCTTTCCTCCGGAAAAGATAGCTGCAAAATAACTACAGACTGACATTCAGTACTTCCTGTTCAAGCTGTGCAAGTGCTTAAATGCTTACTCTGGGAGGAAGTACCAGGCAGGTCGACTTCAGAGTGACTTTGCAACCTTTTTAACTGGGCCTTGCGAAGAAACTCCCTATGCCACTTGCTGTCATCTACTTACAAGGTCGATCTTATGGGTCAGTCCTCGTTCTGTGCCAGACTGCTGTGTGAGGACCTCACTGCAACTCTTCCAGCTGACATCACTTGTGACATATCAAGGGACAGAAGTACTGGCTGCTTCATGGGGAGAGCAGCGAGTGTCCCATGAAGCTTTGTGCCACACAAAGCCCTGCATTGGGTGTTTGTTTCATTTGCAAGAGTGAGATTTGAGCCTAGCCTCCTGGAATGCTGTTTCTGTAGCAGGTTTCCAAAATCATCTAAGAATACCTTGTGGAAAAGTCAAGAAATGATTGATTTCCATCTGTATGTGAATTCAACAGGCTGAGTGCACACAGGGGTTCTGGCATTAGAAGTTTCTTAACACTAACACAAAGCAGAAGAGTATGCCAGGACACACAGACACATGACAGAGAAACAGGTAGCCAGAAAAGTCATTAGCAAGAAAACACTGGGCTGGTGAGATAGCTCAGTGGGCTAAGTGCCTGCTTAGGTAAGTGTAGGGACCGTGGTTTGATCCCCAGCACCACGTGCCATACTGGTCCTGCTGCCAGGCCTGGCTGAGCCAGCCAGAGTCTGGGCACAGGGATGTGTGACTGTAATCCCGGCACTGGGAAGGCTGAAAACAGGAGGATCACTATGAGTGTGAGCTGTGTAGTGAGACCCTGCAACAACCAAATACATTTTTTTAAAAACCCACAAACCACAGAACTTCCTGGGATTTCTACCAAAAATACAAACCAAGGAAAGAAAAATATATGAAGGGCAAATGCATAGATATCTTGAGACTTGCCCTGGTCTGATTTGGGGCAAGAGAAATACTGTCTTGGTTCTCAAGGTTAGAGAAACTGGTTGTGGATCTGGGCTTTGGATTCATGGGTTTGAATATGAAATATGTGCTCCCAAGCAAGTTGATTACTGTCTGGAGGAATTACTTAGACCAGGGAGGGAAGTGTGTCACCAGGCAGCACAATATTCACAGTGTCAGTGCAGCTTAACATATAGGAAATGAAACTCATAACTAATAAACTGGTCCTCTGATGTTCCAACATCATACTGGGGAATGAGAACCAGGGAGAATTACAATGTAGCATTAAGTTGCCCCATTCGGAAGCCCTAAAGAGTACAAGGAAAAGAATTCTGAATAGGAAGAAGGAATATAATGAAGTATGAGCAGTCTGCATAATTCTGGCAATAACAAAGTTCTCCATTGTGTGGCACTGCTCAAGAAAACGTGTCTGGGGCTGGCGAGATAGCTCAGCGGTCTAAAGCACCTGCTTAGGCAAGCTTAGGGAAATACATGTGATACTGGGATGGAACCCAGCCCCGCCCCCAGGGCAGGCAGAGCCAGCCACACACACACACACATACACACACACACAGTATCTGAAATTGTCAGACATGAAAGCATTTGAAATTATAGGGTTGTAAAGTGTGTTAAAAATTTATGAGTTTGGCCATAATTCAGGTGAAGTCTGAAGTTGTGCTGAGGGTACACCTCTACTGAAGTGTATAAAAACATGATTCCCGGGCCGGCGAGATGGTTCATTGGTCTAAAGCGCCTGCTTAGGAGGGCTCAGGCAGCTGCGGGGACTGCAGTTCGATCCCCGGCACCACATGCTGCGCCAGCGCCACCACCAGGGCAGGCTGAGCCAGCCACAAAATGAATAAATAAAGAAACAAACAAACACAACAAGCAAACAAATAAATAAATAAAATTTAAAAAAAAAGTTTAAAAAACAACAACAACAACAACATGATTCCCTTTGAAATCAAGGCAAATGGAGAAATCAACACCAACAGCTGTAGGGGCAGTGGAAGGCCTAGCTAAAACAAGTGGTCCTTGGCTCCGAGTATTAGTGGGTGACTGATACATGGCCAGTGCCTCCTGAGAGAACCCCTCAAAATTTTAATCAGCTTTCAGGATGGGGCAGACACCAGTGATCTCTTCGTTTTCCTATAGGCATGGAGTGTACAACTGTGTTGTGGCTGAGATTACACCAGGATTATGGGCCATGTCAACAGCAAGCTCAGGCGCATGACAGAATCCCGAGTACCAAAGTATGAAAGGCATTTCTTGTGTAGTTTGTGCCTGAAGGGTGCTGGTCCATGGGTACTGCAGTGGAAGAGGTTCTGATGATTTTATGAACTTATCTCTAGCAAAGGAAAGGAAGCAATCTCCAATGGTGAGTCTTGGAGTTGGGGGCATCTTTACTGGCAGGGAGCCTTCCTGGCAGAATATGTGGGCTGTGACGCTGGCTATCATTTGCTAGTATCACTTGCCAGCCCAAGGGTGAGGCCACCTTGCGGGATGGACTTCACCCATGATCTTATGTGTGCTCGTTCTCAGGAAGCTCTGAACAAGTTCCTGGGTGACCTCCGTACTGTATTTCAGAACACTGGGATGGCACGCAAGGCCCATCTATGAGCTGTGACAGCTCATACAAGGGACTGGTCTGATGATCTTTGGTGTCACTGCCAACAATGAAATGTGGTAACACATGAGCTACACAGCAACATCACATCCAGAAGAAAACTCCACCACCCACTCCTCACCACAAACAACACCAAGGCCCAGAGTCTCTTCCATTCGAGATTTATTCTTTCCCTTGTTTGGGCTGTACCACCACTGGCTGGGTTAAGAGCCACAGAAAGAGCCATCAAGTAACCACAGCCTTGAAGGCCACAACAAACTACCCAAGGTTTCCCAAGCATCAGAAGTATAAAAATTTGGACCGCTGAGGCTGAAACCTGGTTGCATTGCGCATGTTTGCACCCAAATGCCACACATTCTTCACACATTCAGGAAGTGCTACGATGGTTTCCAGCATGGCAGGCCGTGGCGGCCAGCTGTGAGCACAGGCGTTTTCATGGTGCACAGAAGGACAAGTCCAGATTTTACTTCCCATCTCAGCTGCTGCTTGACTCAGGCATGGAAAATTGCCTTGTCAAGCAGCAGAATGAAGACAGAAGAACACCAAAGCCTGTCCCAGCTCCTTGTACTGCCAGGTGTCATAGAATCTCTCATTCTCAAGTGCACGTGCTCTCCTGCCATGGCCACGACACCGAGGCATCTCATACTACTAGCTATTCATTCATCCCATTTTCACTCATCTCTTCTTGCACTCCCGCCTTTTATCTGAAAGGATCAAATGTGATTGAGAAATAAGTGTTTAACCAGCACTGAGTTTATACCCCAAACTTGGGTGCTGTGAGCCTCTTTAAGTGGACCATGTTTAAAAGTATGACAAATCAAAGAATCTACAGCTCCTAAAACAGTACTGTTTTGTTGTTGTTTGTTGTTTTGCCAGCTCAGCCCACCGGAACGTGGGGCTGGCGTGGTATGTGGTACCTGGGAGGTATGTGGTGCCTGGGATTGAGCCGCTGTCCCCTGCGCCTGCCTAAGCTTGCCTGAGCAGGTGCTTTAGACCGCTGAGCTATTTCACCAGCCCCTTACAACAGTACTGTTTGTATCCCAAAAGCCCACTTTTCACCAGGCTGCTATCCAGAGGTTGTAGCAACTAGAATGAAATGATGTTGCTCAGAAGGAAAGGAATGATGAATTCCTCTGGAAATGATCAGGATAGAATCACAAATGTTCAAAATAAAGACCATCTGGATGGCATTTTTTGTCAGCATACCATATTTCAGGACATGGGGACCAAGTTCCTATATCCCATATATTGTTTGCTCTCAGACCTTACTCAGAATGCTTACAGATGCTGAGCGTTAATGGCATGTAAAGAATGACTTTCTAACATTTCTTACCTTCATAAAGTTTTCTCCACTGTGAGACCCCAGTGAAGCTTAGTAAAACTAAAACTTGCCAACATAATCCATGTCCCTCCAGCGCAAAGTCTCACATATTTAAGAATAGCTTCTCAGGGAACAGTGAAGACTCAGATTTCCTTCTTTCAATTCATAGGGCATCTTGAGTATGGGTTCTTGAATGTCTTCAAATTACACTGAAGTAATTGAGGGCTATCCCTCATTCTTTATGTGAATAAGGTTACTCACCGGTGTAAACTCCACTGCGATGAGTAAGCTGTGAGGAATTCCTAAGGGCTTTGTGGCATTCCTCCCATTCCAGGCATTTCTGTTCTGTATGAGTCATTAAATGGTCACTGAGGAGGCAGATGCTGCTATAGGCTTCCCCACACTCCTCACATTTATAGGGCTTTTCTCGGGTGTGAATTTTTACATGGTGAATTAGGTTTGAGGACGAAGTGAAGGTTTTCCCACATTCCCTACATTCATAGGGCCTCTCCCCAGTATGGCTTCTGACATGTTCAGTTCGGCTTGAGGAGGTGGTAAAGGCTTTCCCACAGTACTTACACTTATAGGGTTTTATTCCGGTGTGAATACGAATGTGTTTAGTAAGGTATGAGAAATACTGAAAGGATTTTCCACACACATGGCAATCAAATGGTTTTTCCACTGTGTGAGTTTTTAAGTGTTCATTGAGCAGATTACACCTATTATAAGCCTTCCCACATTCCTGACATTCATAGGGTTTCTCTCCAGTGTGAATGGTTAGATGTTTACGCAGATATGAGACATTGAGGAAGGCTTTCCCACATTCCTTACATATATAGGGTCTCTCTCCACTGTGAGTTCTTATATGTCTACGTAGATATGAGGAGGCATGGAAGACTTTCCCACATTCACCACATATGTATGGTATCTCTCCACTGTGAGTTTTTCTCACATGGTTATGGAGGTATGAGGAAGTAAGGAAGGCTCTCCCACATTCCTTACATGTGAAGGGTCTCTCTCCACTGTGAGTTTTTACATGTCTATGCAGGTATGAGGAAGAATGGAAGGCCTTCCCACATTCCCCACATATATACGGTCTCTCTCCACTGTGAGTTCTTCTTACATGGTTACGCAGATATGAGGAAGTAAGAAAGGCTCTCCCACATTCCTTACATATGTAGGGCCTCTCTCCACTGTGGGTCCTTACATGTTGAGAAAGGCGTGGGGAGGAAGCAAAGGCTTTCCCACACTGTTTACACTCATAGGGTTTCTCAGAAGCATGTGTTGGAATGTGTGTGATAAGGCCTGAGCGCTTAGTGAAGGCTTTTCCGCAATCCTTACATTTATAGGGTTTCTCTCCAGTATGAGTTCTGAAGTGCTCTACTAGCCTCGAGTAAGTTGTGAAGGGCTTTCTACATTCCTTACATTCATAGGGCTTCTCCCCTGTGTGGGTTCGCATGTGCCTATTAAGGTTTGAAGAACGCCCAAAGGCTTTTCCACAAGTCTTACATGCATAGTGTTTTATGGTGTGCACTTGAACAGGCACAGAATGACCCGTGGAGTGAACTACGTTTCCTGCATTCCATATGTTTTGAGTTTTCATATGTGTCTTGAAATAAGAGTGTTCACTGAAGATTTCTCCATACTGCGCATAGTCACAGAGTTCCCCTGGACTCTGGTTTCCTGCCTGTTGATGAAGGGATAAATAATGGTTAAAAGATTTTTCAGACTTGTTAATAGGTTCTCCCGATCTGAAAACACAGATATTATTGTGACGTGATTGCTGCCATTCTGATCATATGCACACGTCATGTTTTGTAGATTCCCTTCAAGTTGAATAAAGAAACCCAATACTAAATACTCTGTGCCACCGGGTTCATCTTAGGAGTGCTCCACTCCAATTTTGCTGAAATTCATTTAAGACTCTTGGTACCAGTGATGTGTGGGAAGCCCTAGTTCAGAGCTAGCATTAGGATTTCACAGTTCACTGCGTTCAGACTTTCCCTCTATAAAGTTTCTCCAACTGCAGTGAGCGCCAGTTCTCTCAAGCATCTCTCATTTGTGCTAATTTTCTAGAAAGGGAATCCCAATCTCTGACTATAGTAAATAAGAAATCGTCCTTGTTAATCTCAGAGTTCGACACTATTCTCGCCTCTTCCCTGAGACAAGGACCTTATTTAGGGAGAGCTTCATCATCATTCTAAGACGATTATGATTTTTAACATTTTCATGATATTAATACAGCTCTTTCCATGTCTTTTTTTTTTTTTTTTTTGCAGGGCCAGGGTTCGAACTCATGACCTTGCACTTGCCAGGCAGGCACTTGTGCCATGGAGCTATCTCCCTGGCCCCTCCACATCTCCTTTTCAAAGTGAATGACAGAACAACAGTGCTGGACTCCTAATCCATCTGCCTAATCTTAAAATTACTATCCACATAGTCACAAAATTGCTTTAAACAGTGAATGTCTAATCATACACGTGGGACTATGTAATTGTGGTATCACTGACGAATTTTATAATAAGTTTGGGACACTTCCAAATTCATTATATTCAGAGTATTTATCTAGATACATTGATCCTGCCTGGGTGAATGCTAACCTGTTTTATATAATGAAATTCTAAATCTTCTCTGTGAAAAATAACAAAGATCCCTTATTAATCTTACTGTTGGCATCCCACTTGAAGTTTGT
>PVKN010030991.1:0-12601 GCA_004027915.1 Capromys pilorides | reverse complement strand
AAAAAAAAGCCGCTCTCCTGTGTGAAATTCTGGAACAGGGAAAACCACAGAGAGCGAAATGATCAGCAGCTACCAGGAGTTGGTGGCAGGGTACAGGGGACTTTAAGGCAGTGAAACTATGGTGGTAGCTACGCACTGCTATGCACTTGTCAAATTCCATGGACTATGGGATACCAAGAATGAACCCGAACATGGACTATGGGCTTGAGATGATACTGCCGTGTCAGCATGGGCCTTTTAGTTGTTATCAATACACCATTCCTGTTGTGTGATAGTCAAAGCGGGAAAGCTATGCATGTGTAGGAGCAGGGAATCCATGGACTGTAATTTATGCTCAGTTTTACTGTGAATCTTAAAATACCTGTTTTAAAAAGTTTAACTAGGCTGGTGTGGTGCCACACACCTGTATTCTCAGCACGCAGGAAGTTGAGACAGAAGGACTGCCTTGAATTTGAGGCCAGCCTGGGCTACATAGTGAGCTCATGGCCAACCTGAAATGCAGTGAGACCTGGTCTCAAAAACAAACAAAAAAAAAACCTTTTTACCTGAGGGCCTCAACCTAGATGTTTTATATGTTCTCTGACTATAAGAAATGATATTACAAATAACAACTGGAAAAAACTGCAACAAACTCATAATATATGGAAATTAAGTACGCTCCTAACATATTGACCAAAGAAGAAATCACAGTCTGAAAATAGTATGAAATGAATGAAAATTATGACATAATATATCAAAACTTATGGAGTATAGTTATGGGTGTTTTGAGAAGGACATTTTAGTTTTGAATGCCTACGTTAAAAAAAAGAAAGAAAAAAAGAAGAAAGAAAGAAAGAAAGAAAGAAAGAAAGAAAGAAAGAAAGAAAGAAAGATTGGAGCCTGTAAGATGGCTCAGCAGATTAAAGCACCTGCTTAGGCAAGCTTAGTGCAGGGAACACAGTTCGATCCCTGGCACCACATGCTATGATAGTCCCATGCCAAGGAGGGGAGCTGAGCTGGACAGAGTCCTGGCATAGTGGAGCACGCCTGTAGCCCCAGTGCAGGGGAGGCTGAAATCAGGAGGATCACCAAGTGTCTCAGCTGAGCAGTGAGACCCTGCAACAACCAAATACATTACAAAAAAAGAAAAAAAGAGAGAGAAAATTTTTAAATCAATAAATTTCACTTCCATATTAAGACACCAGAAACAGGTCTGGGAAGTAGCTGAGTGGTCTAAGAGCCTGCTTGGCAAGTGCAGGAACCCGGGTTCGATCCCTGGTACCGCACGCTGTGCCGGCCCCAGACCCCAGGTACACCACGCTGGCCACTGAGTCTGAGCATGGTGGCACACACCTATAATTCTAGCACTGGGGAGGCTGGGACAGAAGGATCACTATGAGCCTGACATAGACCCCTGTACCAAATAAATAAAAGCTTTAATTTTTTTTAAAAGACACTAGAAATAATGACCTACAGGAGTGAAATAGTAAAAATTATGAAAAAAACGAATTCAAAATTAGAAAAACAATACAGAAAAATCAACAAAATCCAAAGTTGGTTATTGGAAAGATTAACAAAATGACAAACTTTTAGCTAAAGTAGAGGGAGTGAGAGAAGGTGAGAGAGATAGTGAGAGAGAGTGAGGAGCTAACAACTAGAATTAGAAATTCAGGCAGCAACACAGTTACTGACCTGGTAGAAACAGAAAGGCTACTGAAGAATCCTGTGAACAGTCCTAGTCACCATGGTAGCCAAGGGCTGGGCCACTTCCAAGGGGCGGGGGAGCCGTGCTAGCTTCTTAGGACCACCATGATAAAGCACTATGGACTGGAAGCTGGAAAAAAGAGAAACACGGTCTTTTAGATTTCTGGTGGCAACAAGTCTGAATCTAAGCTATCAGCAGGATCGTGTCCCCTCTGAGAGCTCCGACACAGGGTCTTTCTTTTTTTCTTTCTGGTGGTTGTCAGCAGTTCTTGGTAGAGACCTAAGTTAAGGGAGATGTGTGGTGTGTTCATGGATTAGAAGATATAAGGTTATGACAACCATGTTTCCAAAACTGACAAAGACGCCATGCGATCCTTATCAAAGTCCCAGCTGGCTTTTACAACTTGCTATAAATATGTCAGTTATCTCTTGACTCTCCATTCTATTCCACTGAGCTATGTGTCCAGCCTTACGCCACTGCTATGCTGTCTTAACTACTCTCTTTTTAAGCTGAGTTTTGAAATTGTGAAGTATAGGTGCTCCAACTCAGTGGGGGCAGGAAGACTGCTTTACCATTTCGTGTCTCTGGAATTTACATAGGAGTTTTAGGCTCCGCTTATCAATTTCTGGAAGCGGGTGGGGAAGCATTCAGCCTTTTGCCATTGAGCGCATTGTTAGCTGTGGAGTTTTCATGGATGCCTTTATCGGTTTGAGGAAGTCCCTTTCTATTTTAGGTTTCTTGCCTTTATCATGAAAGGGTGCTAGATCTTTCAAGTAATTTTCTGCATCTATTGATGTGGTTATGTGATTTCTATTCTTTACTCCATTTATATAATTGACTTCTGGTTGCTGAAACAGGCTTGTGCTCCTGGAATTAATCCCAGTGGATCATCACTCTGACACCAGCTTGTGCATTGCCATTCAGTGCTGGCACTAACTAGCCGAAGTCATTACGTGTCCTGCAAGACTTTCCTCGCTTCAGAGCACGGGTTATCAATCTGGGGTATTGGTCAGGTAATTACCCCTTGGTCAGGTAATTCAGTGGAATGATTCGGTGAACTCAGCACAATTCCATACTTAGATTATAGCTAAGTAGGAAAACAAGCAGGGTGAGTTCTGCGAGGGTCTGGAATACAAAGACTGTGCCTTCCCTCCTAGAACCAGGGCGCCTCACCCTTCCTCCTGTGTTTACCACGCAGGAACTACTGATTGTGTTCTGGGATTGTATTGAGATTTCATTCCAAGGCAGGATGTATTGAACTCTGCTCACGGGATTGACCTCAAGCTCGGTCCCCTTCCTCCCTTTGCCGGAGGTTGGGAGGTCAGGCTATCATCTAGCACATGGCCCACAGCCCCCGCTAATCCCAATCAGTCTCGCTACCCTCCATCCTGAAGCTGTCTCGGGGTGGACAGTGAGTTGCTCTTAGTGTAAACACAGGTGTGATCTAAAAGGCTTATAATAACAAACACATTCCTATCATTCAAGAAATCCCAAGAGCTCTGCCAGGAACCTGGATAAAGATCAAAGTCTTTATTATACAACAGTCATTATTCTTGCTAGGCAGTTTGCTAGTATTTTTGGAGGATTGTTGCATCTATTATTCATGAGGCGCTGTAGTGTTCTTCTCCTGCGATCTTTTGGTCTTGGTATCAGGCTCAGAAGGGATTGAATAGAATTGGCCAATATTTTGGGAAGATTTTGTGGAGCATTGGTATTCATTACTTAAATGTTCAGTAGAATTTATGAGTGAAGTCGTTTGTCCTTGGAAAGTTTTCTGTATGATGTTCTAGATTTCTAATTCTATCTATATATGTCTATTTAAATTTTCTATTTCTTTATGAGTCATTTTCAGTTTGTCTTTATAGAAATTTTCTATTTTATCTAAGTTAAATTGGCCATAGCTTCATTTATAATCTCTTTGTTTCTGTATAATCGATAGCAATGTCCCCTCTTGCCTTTCGGATTCTCTGTACCTATGTTCTGAAGATGAGGTCCTTGCCCTGAGTGTTTTGGAGTCACGCTATGTTTGTGGACAGAACATGGGGCCGGGAAGGTCTTCCCAACTTTTTTGGTGTGGAGTGGCTGTCCTACACCAAGCTGAGGTGGAGCTGTACTCGCTTCAGCAGCCTCTGTCTCAGCCACTCTCTCACTGTTGAGACACAGTACCTGGTACTCGCGACTTAGGGGAGGAGAGGATTATTTTGGCTCCAGTTTCAGAACTCTCAGTCTGTGCTTCATGGCCTCAAGTGCAGAAATAGTGTGGCGTCAGGACCTCGGGGAAGGAAAACTGCTTGCATCAGACAACCAGTGGGCAGCCAACGGCAGAGTTTGAGAGGGAGATGGAACCATTCTAGGTCACCCTCAGTGACCTACAAGTAATTTAACCAGGCCCTCGACCTCTTAAGGTCAAGTCAGCTGAAGTACCTGCGAGGTCAGTCACTTCCCCCAAACCCCTTTCCTGAGCTCACAAAGCTCCAGGGGAACATTCTGGATCCAAATGCCAACAGTGTGCTTGCAATAAAAACCTTCACTAAGTGATTCAGCCAGGGGAGGAGGAATAGATCCCCTGGCCTCTTGGTTGCAATCACCTGGAATTTGGCTTTTCCAACACATAGTTGGAGGCAATCATGCTGCCAGCCCGCTCAGCAAGGGGAAGAAGCCAGCCACTGGGAATGGGCTGGGGTTTGGGGGGAGCCCCATTCTCTTGGCTCTTGGAATGTTTATGATGCAGAAAGAGGGAGGCTGTTCTGGTAATTAAATAATTGAATGCACTTCCCATGAGGTTTGCAGAATAGTATTTTTTTTTTTAACGTCTTTGTCCTTATCTTTCTATCTCACAGCTGCAGCTTTTCTACCAGCTCATTCGTTGTGGGAGAATTTCATGGAGGCACTTTATTAATGCAAATAATTAAAATGATTTTGGCACTGTCCTTTTCACTTACAACTCTAAATGACAGTGAAAATGCCCGAGAGAAGCTTAAAGCTTGTAAGAGCAAGGAAACCAAATAAAATTCCTGACAATGTTGATGGTCATGTTCTTCTTCCTCCCACAAGTTAAACAAATAACAGCAGCTGGTTTTTCCTCCTTGGCCTTCTGAAGGTGCTGCCTTGCGCCTACCACTGCCCTAAGACAGGAGGGCGCGGATAACAGCCTCCTCAGGCCGCTGCAGTGCTTGCGTTCTGAGGTCATGTCAATTTCCTGAACGTGTGTAAGTTATTGTTTTTCCCTTTCCAGGATGGGGAGATAAACTTTACTTCAAATATTTAGTTTCCTTATCTTGTCTTCTCTTACAGGAGACTTGGTTGTGGTGCCATTTGAAATGAAATGCTAAATTTAGAACAATCTCGATTTGAAGAAACAGATATTATTAAATGGGATGAGTCTTTTCAAATTGAAATCCTAAATATATTAAGGGAAATGAATGCTTATCCTGTGTTGGCGGGATTACAGCATTTAGCCTCTCTTAGGGTCCTTCCCACTTTACTAATCGCATTTTAGTGGTTCCCTAAGTAAGGGACAGCAGCAGCAAACAGTAATGCTACACCTTAGCTCCCCTTAGCAACTGAAATTAAAACATGCTCAATGTATTTTAAAATCATAACTTAAAAATTTGGGTTACTCACTAAAATTGTACTTGAAGAAAGACTAAATTTGATTTTGGGAGTCCTAAAAGAGAGGCTACAAATTGAAACTTGTCTAATATGTGTGTGTGTGTGTGTGTGTGTTGTATTAGTCAGAAAAAGCCTTACACCCACAATTCAAAGCAGGAGAGGCTGACTTGGCTCATGTTTCCAGAGGATTCAGTGCATGCATGGCTGGTTCCAGGCAGGAATAGCATGGAGGAGGGGCTGATTACTTGTGGAAAATAATGATCTACCATCCATGTTACTGGATGTTGATGAAGTTTGCTCAGACACCATAAGGTAGTTCTCCAGACTTAGGACACTTGCCTGTTGGTCCCGTGGTCCTGCTTGATACTACATCTGCCCCTTAATGGTTGACAAGAAACAAACACAGATCACAGAGGTCTGTCTGTACGCATATGTGCCCTGTGACACAATAGAAAGCAATGTTAGGAACATTATTAAGACTGAGGCCCCAAGTCCATAAAGGAACATGATTGCTGCATGTGGGATACCCCATCCTATTTTTATAAACCTTTGTTTTGATGGAGTTTAAAAATAGACTAAGGATTCTATATAGTGGGACATTTCAAACACTTTTCTTCAGCGATGGTCTCACTGAGCTGCCTGGGCTAGGTTTGAATTTGTAGTCCTCATGTCTCGGTCTCCCAGGATACTGGGATTACAGATATGTGGCACACCTGACTCTTTTTTTCTCTTTTGAATAGTCAGTGAAAACTTTTGAGGGACTGAGGAGATAGCTCGGCAGTCTAAGCACCTGCCTGGCAAGCACAAGGACCTGAGTTCAATCCCCCATACTACATGCCATGCCAGCCCCAGAAATAAGAGTGCTCCTCGGCATCCCCCATGCTAGTGAGACCCTGTATCAAATAAGTAACTAAAAAAAGAATGTTTGAGCTACGCATAGAGATGCACTCACTGTATCTTTTGCTCACCCCCCGTCTTTCCGTATGCGTGCAGGCAGTCCTGAACAATTCTGATAGGCACAGTATTATGGGCTCCCCCAAGCACATGGCTCAAATCTGCTACAAAATTCACTAGTGCTCCTTCGGCCCGCAACTCCCCATGTAATTACTGACGCGAGCATGATGAGGCACCAATGATGGCAGTATCTGTTGGTGACTAGGCACTGCGCATTCATTCAGTTCTTAGCAGGCACGGAAGTTGTGTTGCCTTCTTGTCTCCTAGTGGTGGAACCATGTGAACTTTAAAAAAAATGATTAGTCAGAAGAAGGAAGCCTCCCAGGGAGACAAAGTACAACCAAGAAAGGAGCAGTGTCAACAGCTTCAACAACGGGAGTGAAATGTGAAAGGCCCTGGGGGCTGCCGGCATGCAGGCATGGCTGAGGCCAAAGGACTGTAGTGACTTTGGGCTACGCAAGGAATTCAAGGCCAGCCTCAACTATACAGTGAGACCTGTTTCAAACAAACAATAAACAAAAAGAAAATATAGAGCAGGGGAGGCTACAAAGAAGCTAGATTAATTCTAAGGTGAATTTAATAAGGCAAATGAAAGTGGCACAGAACTTATTAAAGAACTTTGCAGGAGATATTTCACAACTGAAACTATAAAAGGACTGTGCCAATTTGCCAAGACATACTTGAGATACTTGTTCTGTATCACACATTATACCGAAAGCTGGGATGTTCCCATACTCAGGGAGATTTCTGACAAAATGTGAATTTTCAATATTTGATACATCTTAAATCACGGTGTGTGAAGTATTAACTTTACTTTTTCAGTTCCCCAAATAATTGACATAAGAATTAATACCTTCATATTTTAGAGGTCATGAAACAGTCATATTTTGTTAGATTACCACAGAAACTTCGAAGTTCCAGCTTGCACGGCCATTTTTACTCTTATATAACTGCAAAGCAAGCTTGTTTACTTACCTATGCACATGTATGCATGAGTTTTATAATATTAACATTATGGCCAGAGGGATACCTCAGCAGACTAGGTGCTTCTTACTCAAGGGCAGGGCCTGGGTTTCCATCCCTGGTGCCACATGCCGTGCCAGCCCTGGCCTTATGTGCGCTGAGCTGGCCACCGAGACTAGGTATAGTGGCACACACCTGTAATTCCAGCACTAAGAAGGCTGAAAACAGGAGGATCACGAGTCTACGCTGTGTACTGAGACCCTGTACCAAATACGTGTACACGTTAATTCTGAACCTTTGCCCTTTGTGCTGTGTAACGGCCACCTTGTGTCCACTGCACAACTGGACTGTCCTTACTTCCCTACTGGTAGACACTGGAGGACATTTTGGCTTTTTCAGTATTTTACTATTACAATGGTGAGTCTTGAGTAAGTATTCTACTGAATTACCTGATCAGTAATACAAACTATTCAGTTCCAATAATGGCCACAGCAATACAGATCAACACATTGTCTTTGAACAGCACAAACTGAAGTATGACAGCAGAGCTGGGAAGAACGGAGACTCAAAGCTTACAATTTGCAGCATGCGTGTAACTGGTGGATCCTCTTGACCCAGCGACCCACGTGCTTTCTGCACATCCCACAGCTGCACACAGGATGGGGTCAACCCACGTGCCTTGTCACCGTAACTGGCTCTTTTGCTTACGCATTTCTTTCTTTCCTGTCAACTACAAGATCTGGAACAGGAACCTTGCCTGCTCATCACTGAGCCTAGCAAAGATCCAGAGTAGGTGCTCAGTTAGCAGGTGAGTGAATGTGTATCTTTTGATTCAGCAGGACAGAACATCTTTACTGTGTCTCTTCTAGGATTTACCTGCTCTTATCTTTTGGTTAATTTTCTAAGCAGAGTATTTTTTTTCATTGGTTTACAGGAGCTCTTTACATGAGTATGTATACACATTCTGCATCACAGAAAAAACACTTGTGCTATCACGTTTATGACAGAATAATATCTGAATAATGTCTGAATAATACAATTATTCTGTATGCGCATCTTGGAAATACTTTTGTCACTTCCCCTTACGTTTTTGCTTTCATTCTTTTGTTAAAGACCCTTGAGAGTTTTATGTGACATATACGTCAATGTTTCTAATCACTGCTTTTGGGTTTTAGGTCATTCTCTGAAACGCCATCTTCATCCTAACACTTCATCTTCTTCTGGCATTTTTGTAATTATGTTGAGTCATTAATTCCTTTCAAATTCTGTGTGCACACTGGGCAGAGATCTAATTTCTGTTGTTCTCAGAGGCTCACGATACTATAGCAGATCACCATTTCCCAATATATTCAACGCACATGATTTGATTATTGAAGTATATGGCTACAGTTTTTTAAAAAACAAGCCTATTTTCAAAAAAAATCAAATAAATCACTGCTTATAGGTTTTTAAGTAGTAAAATCTCAATATATTTAGAAGGGAAAGCATACTAAAACAGAAACACAGCTTTAGAGAGAAAATATTTAATCTATTTCATGGAAAAAAGTACAAAGATTTAGAAAAGAGGCATTAGGTTTCCATGTACAATATCAACACATTTGTGCTTTCCATGGTATCACGTTTACAATACTTTTAAGTTGGTGAAGGCACTGTACTCTCAGTCCAAACAGTGAACACATGCACCTGAAAAAAATCACTGAATACAGTATGGAAATAAGTGTAGAAAAAGTGTTATATAAAAATATATTAATCTATCTACATTTAACACTGAAAAATGCACAAGTGAATTCTTTTAGAACTAGACCATGTCTAGAAGTATCAATATCTGACTCTTAATTACATTTTCATTGCATTTTTAATCACTGAAGAAAATAAATATAATCAAACTTTTGTAATGATAGGTATGAAGTCAGCACAGACCAACTCTAGTTCCAAAATAAAGTCACAAATTCCTCACACCAAGGATCAGAAGAGTCCGCATATCTCTACATATGAAACGTAATTTCAGGCAGGTATACATATATGTAAATCTCAATTACACTGCAAAGCTTGATTCTGCCTATAACTCATATATAAAGTTGGGATAATATTTATAAACTGGCTCTCAACATGCCCTACCAAGAGGGTGTTAAGCTTCTAAAAAATATCAGCCTTTGTAAAATTCAACTAGGAAGTCATACCTCAAGGTAGAGAAAAACGAATTTGAATTCACGAAGGGTATTGTTCTCTTCATTTGAAAATTGACACATTAAGAGTTCTAGGGGAAAAAAATCCATCACTACAAAATCACTGTTCCATTATCTATGGCTCCTTATGTCATTCATTAAAACTTTCAGAGAAACTACTGCTGTTTTCAAAGAGAGGGAAGCCTGGGGCGTGGAGTGGAAGCAAAGGTTTATTCTTCACAGGGAAGGTGCAACGAGAAATCTCACAGGCATTCATCCACAGTCTCTTTCAACTCAACATAAACAAAAACTGGCTTGTGCTTCTGCTGGGATCCAGGATAATGACCATAAATTTTACAAACAGAAGTTATACGCCAGTGAGGAACTTGTCTATTCTTTACTACTCATTACCCTAATTTTTTGTCTAGTTTACCCCAATATACATTTCTCCTAAGCCCAGCACAGATTTGGTAAAGAAACAAAAATTCTGTCTAAATTGGTCACATTATAACAGAGGGCTGATTCTCTTCTCTACTTCTCAGCATAGCTCTTTCCCCTTTATTTCATGAAAATATATAACCAAGAACCTGAGAATTAAAAGGAAGTAAATTGTCTGGTTTACTCTTTAAGTTTTCCATGTTAAAAACAAACAAAAAACCAATAATAAAAACAAAAACAAAAAGACCTCACAATCTTGCTCAACTCCCCACTTCCCGCCCAGGCCTTTAACTTGCTAGAAACTCCTAAGGCTGCGTGGTGCTGCCTTGTGCTTGTTGTTAATTTAAGACTGATGGGAGTGACGGTGACCCTTTCAGAAGTTCCAATGACGACAGACAGCTGTCTGTGTCATGTGTGCCACAGGTTCTCCAACACTGGATGGGTAGAAGGATTCGGAAATGCTTGTGACGCTTTCCTTTTACTCCAGAGGCTTTCAACAGGAAAAAAAAAAATTCTTTGATGCCTTCAAGTGTCCTGCCAAGGGAGGACACACCAAACAAGGAATAACTACACCTAGGCAAACATTCCACAAGTGCCTGGGGCTTTAACTCCTCAATTCTAACCTTTGCAAGTCATAGAACCACCCCTCACACCCCCATCCCCACCCTGCATACTCAGAGCAAGAGGGGTGCCCCAGGAAAGCAGAGAGCTGCCTCTTCACCCAGGCTCTGTGGGGTCAGACTGGCCACGGGAAAGCCAGGCAGCCAGCTCTGGTGGCTCCACCTCACGCAAAGCCAATGCTCGTTAGTCAGAGAATGCGCAACAGTTGCAGTATACAAGTCTCTTGTTTTTGATGCCTTATTACAAAGAAATGGAAGAAAAGCAAAACTTTGAGCTATGCACAAAACTGACTGAACGCCAGTGCTCACTCTCCCTTTAAACTACGTGCCACGCGTGGAAGAAACGATTTTGGTGATTTTGGAGTGTGACACTACTACCAATTTCTAAGTACATTTCCTTACAGTTTTCAGAATGGGATTTTATGACAAAATTGACAAACTCTTTATTGCACCACACCACTACGTAACTAGCTAACTATGTAACAATGAAAAGATGCTCACATTCTGTACAAGAATGACCATGAATCATCACTGGTACGCGGCATTTTGCTTCATTCCTTTGAATAGTATCTAATGCTGGAATAATAGGTTGACACTGGCGAAAATTCTACAATGGGGTGGCCTACATACCAGCATTATTTATGCTGGAAGAAAGAGGAAGACCTCATATTTCTAGAGCTGGCTTTAGCTAATGAAACAAGATCTTAAATAGCAATAAACTTAGGATTTAAAGCAGTCCTGTGCTTAGAATCCAGTCATTCTTTATGGCAAAGTCTCAAATGCCTTCTGAAAACCCACTGAAACAGCACCTTGCAACCAACAGATTCCTTTATTAGATCCACCCGCTAGGAAAAACTGGGCATGTAAGAGCGGGGCAAAAACCTTTTGGGAACTAGCTACACGGACAACGCCTAGGCTTCAATATGTAATTAAAGTGACATAATTACGTAGATTTAAATTTCAAAAATAGCAATTACTAGAACTTTTGGGTTTTTGAGGAGTTATTACATAAAACTATGACAGGTTTTTAAAGAAGACCTGAGAGGCAACTCAACAGGTGAGCAGACTTACATAAACGGCTCTGCCACTGCCTAAACGTGACCTTGACTAGGCTTCCTGCCCTGATCCAGCTCCAACCAAGGAAACATGGCCTTCCCCTAGGAGAGGAAATGGGTTAATACGCACAGCGCTCTGAGAGGCCCTGGCCAACAGGGAGAGCTCAGGGAAGGCAGCGAGTACTCTCACTCCTTCATCTGCGGGCTTAGAATGTGCACAGCATACTCATCCTTCAGCACTCGGCTTCCACACTGGACTTCGTAGGAGAATCAGGACTGAGAAACTGCCTTTCTGGAAGATCTGGCATTCCCTGCCCGCCTTGAGCCACCTGTCAGCACCAGGTACCTGCCGGCCCCAGAGCCAGCTCTGGGCATTCGTCTCGTCCAGCGCTCTCTGATCTTCAGACTTGCCACCCACGGTAGGCCTGGTCCTCACTCCCAGGGGACACAGCAGCTGCCTGTCTGGATCACAGGGCTATTTTGAAGCTCAGCTGAGGCAGTGATGTGAAAACGCTCTGGAGGCCCTGCACCGCTCCACCACTAGGAGACTTTAAGATGCTATGTGGGCACGAGGTGCTGGGCACACGCGGCAGGTGTGCGGTACCAGGGTGTGCATAATGCAGGTGTGGCTGGAAGCCCTTCAACGCAAGACTACTATTCAGAGCCGTAGAAGAGCTTTTTGAAAACTTTATACAACTGTAGGCATGCTTCTTTATGATAGTTTAAAAAATAGCAATGCATTTTATTATGAAAGTACCCTTCTCTTCTTAAACCCCAACTACACAGAACACTAACATATCAAATACTTGGTAGAGAAATGTTTCCTTTTAGAAACTACAATTCCAAGGAAAACTTCAAACCATGTATCTATGGTCACGAATTACCATTATTAAGCTGTTAAATAGCTGTTTCATTCATTACTAAATGTCAACTGAATATTTCACTAAATATTTAATAGCAACTCTCTGAGGCAATGTACCAGCCCCATTGTACAGGATTAGAATTGAAGTGACCACGAAGCACATGCCTTGGCCTTTTGATCTGTATACACATACATATGCACATAAGTATACGTAAACACATACAGGTAAACTCATTCACGTATTAAAT
>PVKN010030990.1:0-12603 GCA_004027915.1 Capromys pilorides | reverse complement strand
TGTTACATGCATGTAAGCATGAACTAGATTCTGATATAGTTTTTACTGGGGGTTATCATGGACAGAAAATATATAAAACCACTGGTACACAAGAAAAGAACTTTAGAATTATACACCAGACAAGCTAACAGCACTAATGCTAGAGATCATTGTCTTAACATGTTTATATATCTTTCTCCTCCACCCCTTTATGAACTCCAGGTTCTTTGGGGGTAGACTACAGGTTAGATTTACTATTTCTTATCCCTTACACTCTTTAGCATGGTATGTTAGTAGATGCTCATTGCAAGATTCATGCATAAAGTGAAAGTTAAGCCTGTTCTGATAATGCCAATGGTGTTATCAGTTACTTTGGAGTATTTTGAGGAAAGATTATATATACATATATATATATATAATGTAATATATGCAATATATATTATACATATATACATATATATATACATATATACACACATATATATGCATTTGCTATTGGCTATTGTTTTTGATCATTTTATTTTTATTGTATCTTTCTACTCATTACAATTACACCTAACTTCACTTGTGCAAGCTCTAATTAACACACATTTCTGAGTCTTGACATTCAGAACACATTCAGAATTACAGACAATATTGCTGGTAACACAAATTTGTGTCTCCCGGCTCGATTTGCAGCGAATGCCGGACAAGGGGAATAGGTCTACTGAAAACAAATATAAAATATTTGCCAAAGAGCACAACATAAATATGGGATGGGTGTGGAGAGCTAGTAAATAATGTGTAGTTCACAGCTAATGAAAGAAAACTATTTCCAAAAACAGCTTTCCATGCCTCTCATTTCATCATATCCCATGGGAATGAGTACAGGAATAAACAGTACTCTCAAGAAAACAGGAAAGAGTGGGAGAAGCACCACCTTCACGCTCTAATCACTCTGGCTCCCCTTCCCATGCTGTGTGACCTGCTCTCCCTATGTTAAAGAAATCAGTGGCTGTCTGTCATGCAGGTTGCGGCTGTTGGCCAGTTGCCACGAAACCGTTCTTTTCTTCAGTTAGGAAAAGATGGCTTTCATCAACTTCAATACAAGACAGGACATTTTATTCTCCCTGATACCTTAGGTAAGTTGAAATGCTACAACAAAAGTATGAGATGATCTTCAAATTTTTACAATTTGCTCTGAGACTTGAGGCGTTATATATGCTTGGCACTTTGTAGAACTGTAACTGGAGAACAAAAGATGCTTGACTGCCAGGAGCCCATACTAAGGAAAATAATATAATTAGATGTTAATACTGATAGATACTTGGGTCAACTAAACTTTAAAAATAATGATCAGGGAATATCCAAGAAATATTTCCATGAATGAACTTTTTATTTTTTATTTTTCGGCCAGTTCAGCCTGCTCTGAAGACAAGGCTGGTACGGTATCTGGTGCTGGGGATTGAACCAAAACTCCTGTTCCTGCTTAAGCTTGCTTAAGCAGGCATTTTAGACCACTGAGCTATCTCACCAGTCTCCTAAATGAACTTTTTGATTACTGTTTCTATGATTGTCTGACTTTTGAAACAAAAGAAAGGAAATTTACTTAGGGCTAGTTTGAACTGAGTATATGTGAAGGACTGAAAATCTGGTGCATAAATGTCACTGAAAAATATGGCAATGACTTAATATTATCTTATGAGCTAATGAAAGAGATATGACTACAAACAAAGAATGTTTACTATTACAATTTTCAAATCTTGTGGCTGGGGAGAGAGCTCAGCAGAATAAGTGTTTGCCTGCCTGGTCTTGAGTTCAATCTCGGGTACCGAAAAAAAAAAAAAAAAAAAGTTGCAAAGCTTTCATAAAAGTCTCAAAATTAACCAAACTGGCTAATATAGGCCTTAATAAAAACAAGGATCTCTTTCTTGTCAATGAATTAATTCTCTATGAAATGCTGTCATAAAAACGCATAAAAAGAAGCAGAAGAGTTAGAAACTGGATCACTGAAGAATAGACAGTATTTAGTATTTATTTACAAATATACAAATGTATAAATCTATCCATTTAAACTATGCTGTTAAGAGGCCTATAATGGATGACGAACAGGTCATAATCTTAAATAACATAACCTTAACATTTCAAACTTGTTTTCAGTATTTTTAAGGCATAGTCATCACCTACTTCAACACTACTGCCAACTAATGGTGCTACAGTAGTAATTTCATTTGGGTATGGAACATATTCGACTGTTAAGTATAATTTAGACAGGGAGGAAAGAAGATTGGATGGTTGTGTTGATGTATGAAAGCGTACTCTCTGAAAAGCTGTAGCTAGCTGATTCACTAAGTTCTTAGTATTTAAAAATGCATCTCTGAATGGACATTGGTTCCTTTAAATTACTTTTATGCAATCAAGCAAGGTGAAAGGGCAATGCCATGTCAATAATTAGCTAATTTTGTAAGTAATTTTCATGGAAATGTGTGCTCATATCTGATTTTAACCCCATGTACAACAGCAGATTCTGACACACACATATCCCTGCAGCTCTAGGTACCACTTACCTAAGTATTACTTGTCTTTCAGAAGCTCAGTTTCTAGTTTATTGCCTGTAGTCTACATTAATCTTCTCTTCCCTAGCTATCACAGTCCAAGGAATATAATTATGTGTTTGCATCTCATTGTTCACTGTCCTCTGTTATTTCTCACATAATTGCTTCTCCCTAATAAAAGTATTTCCATTTCTCTGGGTACAGAAATTGTGCTTTTATTTTTTCCTATATTTCCCATGGTTCCTAATACAGTCTGCCACTTATGCTTATAACTCAAAGGTAAAATCTTCTGAGAATAAAATATATAGAAGAGAGCACAGGGATTAGGGCTAGAGAAGCCCAGGCTTCCCAAATACTTCACTGTGGAAAATCCCTGATATTCATAGTTCTAATCTTCAAAATGAAGAAATAAAGGTTATCAGTGATACATGTTTTCCAGTAATAACATATGGTCAAATAATGCATATACATATATAAGCACATTTACAAATGTATATAAGTATAGCAGTGAATGTAATATCTATATCATATACTAGCTGCACATGACAGGTAGCATGTATATGAGGCTCCTCAGATCTTGCTTGGAATGTACTAATTTTATCGTATAATTATATGTTGTTTAGAGCTTACAATACCCTCAACTTGGAAATAAACAATAGAAAGGACTATTGTCAGGTAATGGAAGATGGTAGTAATACTGACAAAAACACTACAGTTTACTTTAGCCTCCACAGTGTGCTGCCTTCTGCCTGGTGCTACTCTTCCAACCATCACATGACTCACTGTCCCTCTGCATTCTGCATACATAGGACTCTCTTAAGATGTTTAAGAAAGTTCTGGCATCTAAAATACTTCCCTGATGACTTTCTCCTTCTTACCTTTAATTTCCTTGAAAGAACTTGTGATAATCTGACATTACATATGTGGATTTGCTTTTGATTCCCATTCTATCCACCTTACCCGAATCTAAAACCAAGGAGGGCAAAGTCTTTGTTGATTCAGAGCTGTATGATTAGAACCTAGAATTATGGCTGGCTGCAGGTACTCTTTAGATACCTGTTGAATGTATTTAAAGTGGCTGGACTCCTGTCAAGTATTCTTGATGAGCTTCAAGGACAAGAAACTCCAGAATTATAATGAACAGGGTTAACACTCTTAACAGAACCAGTAAGTAAATGGAGAGAAATTCTTTTTTCTACTTTCTAATCAGATCCAGTCAGCCACCACTGTTTGAAGAATGAGCCAAAAAATAATTCTGCTTTTAAACCTTTATATTTCACCCAAGCCACATACTCTCTAACTTCTAGTGCTACCTGGAAGTAATATTGTAATTTGCAAAAGAAAAACAAGTAGTAAAATAACACTGCTCTAGGCCTTGTTACCCTTTTTTAATGTCTCATCAAAATTGTTTGATCATTATACCTGAAAATTATAAGCGTATAATGATATATTAATTGGGCAGAATAGCTTCACTTTTTAAAATATATATCACCAGTAGCATATTCTTGTATGTTAAAATCCTGCAGCTCTCAATCTGGCTCCCTGAAAAAGTAACATATGCTCACAATAAATCTTTAAAATGGCTCTATTAATAGAGTGACTGTGGTGACAGTTTTATAAATGGGTCCCATCTTTATGCAAACAGTGTTTTATTCAATTGCATTATAATGATTTGTAATAAGAATACAGACATGAATTCTGACAGAGAGAACTCTAAACATTGCTAAACTGGTCAGAGGTTTCAAAGTCCATGTATTTTGTGTAGAGGTCTGTGCATTCTGGAACAACAGACATCATCAGATTAGTTTTGCTACAGTTGTATGCTTCTCTGCCTGCTTTTTTCCAATCAGATAATAATAGTGTAATAACGGGCTTTGTGTCTGTCAATCCAATTACTTCCTATCTAGGATGTGCTGACACTCTATTAAATCAGCAGACAGATGGTAGGGTCTTTCATTACCAGTGACTAAATAATTAGGTTCCTAAGCAAATGACTAGTGAAGGAGAGGCCATCTATGAAGTCACGTGCCTTCCAAATAAACAAAAGATATGGAGCACCAAAAATGTTGCTAACACAATGTCATGTTAATGTTGTACCTATAATAAGCACAGTCATCTATTTATCCTTTAGTCACCAGAGAAACTTTCTGGGAAACCCTGGTGAGAAGAAGTTGCTCTATGGCCATGTTGCCACTGACGTCTTTCCCCCACATGTCTGATTGGTACCCATTCTAGGAAAAACACAACTCTAATCTGTGATCTAAATGGTGTCACCTGGAAAATAAATATAATTCTTTCATCTGACCTAATCCCATTAAGAAACTAAGAGTAAAATACTGACTAAAATAAGCAGCCTGCAGAAAATGTTAAGAAAATTTTAAAGCTATATGAGTACATGTCCATACTGATTTAAAATGTAATCACAAGAATTTTAATAAAATTACCTTATAATACTCCTAGGGCAACTTATAACACAATTAGGAAGAATTTGAAAGGAAGCAACATGTCTTTCGTATTCTCTACTGTCCTACATAATGATCAGCTAAAGAAGGTGGCATATAAACTCTCTATTAAAGTTAATATACTTAAGTTTATTTGAAAGAAGTTGTTGACAATAGAAGCTATAAATCTAAGATGTAAAAGTATGGTACAGCTGGAGAAATTAGTATGTGAAAATGTAACTACAGTTTACTAAGACCCAGCATAGTTAACAGAGATGCTTTTGTCCTCCTCCATCCTTCTTGAGTAGCTTTGTCACAGTAGTCATAGCATTATGGATAAGTTCAACCATCCTTCTTGAGTAGCTTTGTCACAGTAGTCATAGCATTATGGATAAGTTCAACCTGAATATTTGTCATTTCATGTCTTTGCTGAGTTAAAATATCAGGAATAAAAAAGATTAACATTAATATGGAAACAGAATGATGCCATGGAAAAAACATGAAGTAGAAGTAAAAAACTAAAAAAAAAAACTCCACCAAATTCTCAACATATTGCACTATTTTTAACTGTGGAACCCATGGCCTCAGATTATTCAGTAGATCCTGTAAATACAGACTTGTATTCCATGGTTCAATATGGGATGCTAGCATGATTTGGCCTTTTTCTCAGTTTTCTTAGTTGGTTAAAGTAATTCCCCTAGGGCCCTAAGAAGGATGTAAATCATTATTGCTATCTCATTATGAATATTCTTTCCCAAAGGCCATGAACACTAATACACTCTGAGCTGCAGGAAAGGGAGGTAAAGATCTGGAGGGACGGGGCAGTATGGGAGGTTATCAACCTACTGAAACAGCACTAAAAGTAAAGAGACATTAGTGGGCTGATCTGCTAAAGCAGACAATTTTATAGCCCTTTAATGAGGATTACATTTTCATGGTTGTGGTTAGATAGAAAAGCTGACTAATTAACCATTGTGTTCTGTTTCCTGAGTGTCTTCATTCCTTAGTTCTTGGGATACGCAGTCCTTTTCTTTAACATTTAAGAAATTATGCACAGTGGGGAATTGCTTTGAAAAAGTGATCAGACTGGGAGAGGTTCACTCCCTAGGGCCAAAGACTGCTGATTATTGAAGCAAAAGTGATCAGCAACCATAGGCTAGGACACACTGAGGCTATTATCAGCACCTTGGACAAGTTCCAAGAAGCTAATGCAAAGATGCTGAAGGAACATGTGGGTTGAAAGAATTGAAGTCGGGAAAAGCTGAACCAAAGGCAATGTCTGTAAGGTGCTATGCAAAGAGATACAAGGGCCTACCAAATTCAAACTTAGGAAAATGGTGATTTAATTTTGAGATTTCACAAATCCTGAAATTAACTAAGAATGCCAAAATGGACGTAATCTTTGATCCTGGGCTCAGTAAGTAGGCCAGTTAGCTTCAGGTTACAAGTAATGTGGACAAGTGGCTTTCTAAAGTAACTCATCATTAAACTGGGAGAGAGACAGTTGCATAAGTGATGTCTTCATTTGGCCAGCAAAGATGAAAAGATTACCCTAATTTGTAAAGTCTCTTAAATCTATGAAGAATAGAGAATTCTAATTTCTAAAGAATTATTTTCTCATTTGAGTAATCCAAAGTATAAACAAAGAGCACAATAAAGGATAGACAGAAGAAAACAAGTGGATACTTCTCTTACAAATGAGAAGTGGTCTAAGAAAATGTAAGAGAAGAGAGGGAGGAAAAAGGGAAATGAAGACATATTATGTATAGGAACCTAATACACTCAATGAATGCAAACATTATGTCATAAGCATGAGATAAGATTAATACTATAAGAACAAAAATCAGGAAAGACAGTTCAGAGGTGAAAGGAGGGAAACAGGAAGGGAAAGGAATAAAAAAAAACAGAACTATGCTATGTTATGTACACATAAACACTTCCCAAGATGATTATAAATTGCATGTATTGCAAGCAAGTGCTAATAATAATTTTAGAAAGAATAACAAAGAAAGAATTACTTTTTCAATTTAGAGTCAAAAACCTTAGAAGCTGCGTAAGGATTCAAAGCTAACTACAGACACTAGGAGAGGAAAAAATACACAAAGTGACAAAAAGCAGACCAGATACAGGAGAAAATGGCTTCCTTATGTTCACAGTTCTCAAATCTAACTCTTTAATCAGTTTCTCACTGTATCAGGAAAACATAAAGAGAAAAAGACTTTCCAAATGCAAGGGAGACCTTCTCACCATTGTTCGAAGGGAAATATGAGGATGAGATCTATAGTTGAAAAGTTGTGTAAAGTACCTCAGAAATGTAGATGAATTAACAGGATATTGTACTCCTGTTAATCTTTTCAAAAATCATTAGAATAACAGCTGCAGGTATATACTTCAGTAGTGAAACATCTGCTTAGCACGTGTGCAGGCCCTGGGTTTACTGTCCAGCACCATTTGGTTTTTTTAAAGTATTAGAATTAAAAGTATTAATGAAAATGCTCCTTGTTGAAACTGTTGAAAATCTTTACAGATTTTGAGACTTCACGTTTAACAAATGTCTTCATTTACTAATCAAAATAAGCTGGATTGTTTTCCAACTAATCAGTTTATTCTTATAGTTAAAGAAAAAAAAAAAGGTAGATTGGTAAGGGAGAAAATGCTTCAAGAACACCAAAGTAAGTGTCCACACTATGCTCATTTCTTTAAAAAACAAAACAAAACAAAACAGTTTATTAGTATGTTTGGATTACAAGTTGATTACATTTGTCAACAGCCCCGTGAACATCTGAAAGACACAGAAAAACGCCCTGGGAAGACAACTCACAATCTGGTTTTCTCTATTACTTGGACAACCTAAAGTTGACTATACTTTTATATGTCACCTTTTCTTAAAGGACTATAAATGCTTACTATCTTTATGTATCTTTTCTGAACATTTAAATTGTCTAAGTTTTTATAGCTGCATTTTCATCTTGAGATACAAATGCATATTGCTCCACTTATGATTTCATTGTGGCACAGTAATTTAGATTTTTGCTCTTTATAAACAATTTTCTTCTATAGTAGGTATTTATCTTCTATATTTATAAAAATGGAAAATGCCTTAGCTGAAATAACGTGATCAACTTCTATGGACGATGTGAAAAGTACATTTGGAACAGTTAAAGGGATGAAATAGTCAGTATTTTTTATATTGTTCCACTGCATAAAGGTACTCAGATCAGAACAGAAGCAGAGAAAGCTCATTAATTCTGAAAGGAGCATCCAAAACCAAGGGAGGGGCAAAAGGCATGGCTGTAGTTCCGCTAAACCAGGGGCTTTAATTGGGTCCACAAATTGCCTGATATTGTGCATAACACTCACGTGTGGGCACACAAGTATTTCTCCAGGGTTCACAAATTCTCATCTGATCTCAAAGATAACTCCAATCTCCAAACTTTAAACTATAAATTTCTTTCAAGCCTTATTTTTACATGAAAAACAATAAAATTCTGTTTCTAAACTCAAGGGATATAACAATAAAGGCCATAACTGTCAAGGTAAACTTTTTTAGGGTTACGGCTGTTTAATTTCTAAACCTTAGGCAAGTTTTATTTCCAAAAGATCAAATAATTGCAGGAAGATAGCGGATATATTTGAGAGAATATAGTTGTGGTACAAAGGTTTTGTGAATCTTATCACCAATTTCACATGCTTAGAAGAACATGGCACCCTGAGCAGACAGCTGTTGAATGAGGCCAGCTGCCAAATTCCTTCTAGTTCTTTTTTGTTGTTGTTGTTTTGTTTTTTATGTATTTGGTACAGGGTCTAGAGGAGCTAGAGTGTCTCATTACGTAGACTGGACTCAAAGTGATTCTCCTCTTTTCAGCCTCCCAAGCACCGGGATTATAGGTGCACAGCACCACACCCTGTCTCAATCCCTCCCAGCACATCCTGGGGGCAAGGCCAGCATGGATGGAACCCTCTTTCTAGTTCTGCAATGTGAAAACCCCACCATCGCCAGTAGAGAAGGAAAGATCTGTAGTTCACTATCAGTCTCTACTAGCAGACCTAATAAAAATGATACTTTGGGGGCGAGTGAAAAAGCTCAATGGTCGAAAGCACTAGCTTAGGCAAGCTTAGGCAGATGCAGGAGACTGCGGTTCGATCCCTGGCACCACATGTTGCACTAGCCTTATCCTTTGGGTGGGCTGAGTGAGCCAAAAGGGGTGGAGAAAGATACTTTATGATTAAAACATTACACATCCCCCAATCTACATAAGTATCTTCTTTCAGTAAAACTTAATTATGTCTAGAACTAAAGTAGACATTTAAGCTGATAATTCAACTGATGTAATGTACATCATCTTCCATGCTTCGCAGAGTTGAGTTTAAGTGCCTTTTTTGATTACTAATTATTTTCTAAGTGAGTTTAATGCATGTGAAAGTTATTGAGACCAACGCCTGGGAATGCATGTTTTTGGTTTGACAAGCAGGTTTCTCAGAGCCCTTGGTGGTGTGTAGTATGAAACTCTACCTGTAAATCTCAATCTGTGAGGTTTGTTTTATGAAACTAAAGACTATTTCAGTTGAGGTATTGTCCCTTCAGATACTGGCTAGTTGTAAATTTTAAATAACCTAGCTTTAGTAAAGGAGGATGAATTACATGGAGAATTTGTCTAATCATTTATTTGAAACAGAATGTATGTGCCCATGCCCAAAATACAAATTATGTGAAATAGGACTAATGTGAACTCGAAAAAGAGGCAAATAGCTTCCACATAGTTTTCTATCAATAGTCCAAGTACTATCCCTTTCTACAATTTGAGGTATTACAGTACTCACTTTCATAGTTCTAGGAAATCAAGTCATGTTTTGGCATCATTTGTTTCAGCCTATAGTAGTCTAAAACTTGTAAGTGTCCCAAGTGGAGTGGGCAAAGATTCATTAGCAGCTTCAAGCTTTGGATGATTAAATAATTTCAGGTGATGACATCTCTCAGATATTCCCTGTGAAAATCAATTCATCAAATTCCTTTCTCATCTCCATTCTACTAAATGCTCTAATGCTCCTAAGGAGGTAAAAGTGTTTCTCTTCCAGCCCGGGGCAGGGAGGGATTGGGGAGAGTGTAGTTCACTTAGCACCTAATGGTTCACTGACTACATTGTTCACTGAGAGGTGAGCTGACCTCTTAGCTCTGCTGGGAAGATCAGGTTGTGCTGGTTATATGCTCATTATTTATGACACTAGAGGCAGCCTCTGACTCCTTTAGGAGCACCATTAGTGAATGTGTCAGGTCTGTTACATGAGAATATATATTTTGTCGGTGTGGTCTCTGAATTGAAGATTACCAGCCAAAGTGTCAAGTTCTTGGAAACTAAAATTAATATAATCAATATGAGGACTACATTTAAGATGGAGAATTAGAAAATAAGTCAGTGCAACCTGATTTTGATGGTTAACATATACAACTGGCACAAATTCTATCATTACTCTTCAAAAGTAGATTCTTTGAGGATTATCATTACACTTTTATAATTTATGATGGTCTAACAAACTCTGTGAACACGGATTTTGATGTGCTAAATTTTCCTCTGGCCCCTTCTTCAACTTTGCTTATATAGATTGTATGAGGGTGGCTCCTCAATCAGTTTTGAGAGAATGATCTCTAACCTCTGGAAAGGTTGATTCTTTGAAGTTATTTCTTCTGCTGTATCTTTGTTTTAGGTGACTTGTACAGTGTCAAGAGATAGCTGACTAGAGACGTGGAACTTAGAAATTGCTAATAATTTTGGCTTGTAATGGGAACATTACAGAAAGAAGGCTCACACACACCTTGTTAAGTCCCACAAGGCTGGCCTTTGGTTTTCCTTCTTCGAAAGGTTGTATTATATGAGATATACTAGTATTCCTTCCAAAAAGTAACTTTCTTACTCATAAGAACTCCACATTTGGTATTGGTTTCTTCTAATTACAATCAAAATAACCCTTGTTGATATACCTAGCACACCAAAACAAAGTGGGAATGGGATATACAAAGACTTCATAGGTTTTTCTTTTTTATAGAAAATCAAGTACTTAATGCATGTGCCTAATAGTCTTTCATCTACTTTAAGTTTAATTTGGTGGCTGGCATTCTCAAATGCTGAGGATAGGGAAGAAAGAAGAAGCAGGGCCATATCATTCCTGGGCCTCCTTGTTTTATCTCTTCCTCAATTAAATAGTAATCAAAAAAGTAAAATTAATGTACATGGTATAACTTGTACAAATTCTCTATGATGAGTGTGATCACTATATGTATATCTAAAATGTACCAATAAAGTCTGATTGGAAAAGAAAAAATCTTAATTATGATATATTATAATAAATCAGACATAAATAGAAAAAAATCAACTGAAAGAATTTTTCAATTCTATGGAGATGTTTACTGAAAATGCTAAAACTCAAAACACTTATATTGTTACTTTTATATTTAAAAGAAAGTATCTCAAATGATAACTGAAAAATGTCGAAGCAGTAACAGTAACTCCAGAAATTATACACTTAGCTAAATAAGCCTGTCAGACATAATTTTAGGCTGTTATTCCTATAGCTGTTGGACTGGTAAATAGAGGTTCTTTTTTCCAGATCCCCTTTTGTTATGAGACAGTAATCTGAGATTAGTAAACTGGGAATGGGAATATAATTGGTGAATTAACTTAGTAAAGTTAGTCTTATGGGAACTGAACTCATGGCACTGTCTGCAATCAAACTATGCTGTAATTAACTATAATATATTATTCTGTGGCAATGCAGTTGAAGATATTGACTGTGGGACCTGAAATAGAACAAGCATTAAGAATACAAACCAGAAGTAAAGCAGTTAACTGCATTTGGGAAAGGAAAGAATTTTTTAATGGTTTCTTTTTTTAACAGTTAGCTTGAGTGCAGCTGTGATTCTTGAACAGCTTGTTCTGAACCACATGGCCTTGCAGCCTCCCAATCTTCCCACTATGTTCCATGCTCAACTGGCTTTCAACAGCTTTCCTGAAGCAACTCTTCAGCATACTAAACTTGGGATTCTTTAACACAAGTAACACTTTCTCTCCTTAATGGGATAATTTAGCCTTCTGACTTTCACAGCAGATGCATTTAAGACTCAGTGATGTCATTTAATTACAGACTCGGAAGAAATCTGAAAGCATCGTTTTAACTAGCCTCTGCTGTCAGCTCCCTGATAGGACCTACCAGCAATGCCATATATGAGAAGAAAGGACTCTAGGGAGGAAAAAAAACAGGAGAAAAAGACACAGGTCAAAGGCCTGTCTTCCATTACCTGACTATTGATGTTCACTATGCTCCATATATCACTAGTTAAGTGGAGATAAAACTCAGAAAGACAAAGACTGAGAGTCCAAATTAGAAGGTAAATGAATGAGCAAGTCGATATACATACCAAATAATTATGAAGGTGTATTTTCTCAATTAGAGAGATCAAATTAAGATACCAAAGGTGCATTTGTCTGTCCTCTTAATGATCTCCTGAAGGCTTAACCACTAGAGTTCAATAATTGTTATATACTATTACAAGCATTCCACTTGAGTTTTGCTTAGTGATATGAGGAAAAAGATTGAACCAAGAGAAGACAATGTGGTAACCAAATGAAAAAGTGCTTTAAAAAATAGTCATACTA
>PVKN010030989.1:0-12606 GCA_004027915.1 Capromys pilorides | reverse complement strand
CGTCAGGCCAGCAGAGGCAAACTCGTGGTGAGAAAGCTTTTACCTGATTTTGAGAGTTGTGGCAACAAACCAAGAGTTTTATAATTTTGAAGTTTGTATCCTTCCTTGAAAACTAGTGTGCATAAAACCAGGCCCACTCGTGTGGGAAGAACTGCGGGATTTCATGTGGATTATTTTCTTAAGCGAGGTATGATAAGAGGAGCTGACTCAAAAATAAGCAGCTGGGAAATCTGGCATTAGGATTGTCTCTGCCTTTTATGGATTCCTCTGCCTTTTCCCAAATCATTAAGTGATCCCTTTAATTCTGAGTGGAATCATAAGAGGGTTGTGATGTCTCCCACACCATGTTCAAATCCAAGCACAGAATTAGAAGGCATTTTCTATCAACTATGTGAACAGGATGCCTATTGTTTTTGTGCGATGTACAATTCATTTTCTTTCCTTTGATCCTTTCAATAGACTAAAATGCATTTAAGAAATCAATCATTTCCCTTTTCTTGCTGGTTATATTGCTTTTCCATGAACATTATGCATGTTATAATTAATTTAGGTAATACTTAAAGAAAGGGACCTGTTAGCTTACATTTGTTTGATTTCCTCAGAAAAATAAAGCATAATTTATATCTTGATTTTAGGAATTAATTGTTAGTAACACATGTGTCTCTAGAACAATACCAGCCATCCTCTGTACAGAACTGAAAACAAAATGTCAACTGAAGCAGCACACAATTGGAATTTTTAAAACCAACCATATAGCACAATAATTGTAAGACAAAAAAGCTACTCTAGCTTAGAAAACAGCTAATTTTTACTGCATATTTGTCATGGTACATTTAAATTATAGTTTTAATAAAATACATCTTTAGGTCAAAGCTGAAAGAAGACATCAGTAGTAGATCAGTGTGTCCCATCTGCCTCCGGACGCTGGGTGGTGGGGCGTCCTTATTTTCCCAGGCCATTTCACTCAGTATCGGTCCCCTAGTTTCCTCCTCCAATCCACCTATGAACACGGGTGCTGGTAGACAAAAGAAACATCTTTGCATCCCACCATGTTTTGCAATATTTGTCAGCTCAGTAAATTCATGCAGCTTACTTTGAATTTCTAGTTCAATACAATGGCTTTGTGGATGCAGTTTTTCTCCTGTAGATAGCAATATGATAAGTGACATTTTTTCTTTATTTCTCAGGCAAAGAAGGAGGTGGAACTTGTACACTGGATTCTCATAGGAAACACAGTCTTATCCAGTGAACGTCTGTGCCCATCTGAGACCTCTCTTAGGTGTTGGTATTAAGAAGAACGCCTGTTAGGAAAGTCACTCATGGACTTAATTTATAATCGGTGGAACTCAGCTGAATTCTTCACCACTGTAAACACCCACATATGCCATGAAAGGGTTCCTGTGTATTGCATTTTTCCAGTTACTGTCTAGGCCAGTTGCTACTCCTTTCAGGTTTCTAGGGGTAACGCAGCTCAGACACTCCTGGGAGCCCTCTCAAATTCGTGGGTCCTCCGGTTCCTCCCTTTCTTATTTTCCTGCAAATGCTTCCATTTGTTACTGCTCCCTTGGGTGTGGCCTGGCTTCTGCCGGCGTTGTTTCCGGTCCCTTTTCCACACTTGCTCACAGAACTCGTCCATCGTGTTCAGGTTGGGGTGGTTGATGAGCTGCATGAAGTCTCTGTACCACACCTTCTGGCTGGGGCTCAGGCTGCTGGCCATCTCTTTGGTCTTGGAGCCATCCCCGTCCTCATCTCTGTGCAGAAGCTCCTCCAGGTGCTCCGTGTCGATGACCTGCAGTGTGACTTTGAGCAGGGTCTGCATGAACCCGTGCTCCACGGCATGGCACAGGTAGGTGCCCGAGTCCTTGCGCTGCAGGCTGCGCAGCAGCAGGCCTTGCTCTGTCCTGATGATGTGGTCGTCCACTCTGATCTAGGAGGGGAGAGAGAGGTGTCACACAACCCGTGCAGTTCCCGAGCATATGGGAGTGTAAACTGGCAGGCACATCGGGTTCCTAGTCCAGGAACAAGTGAGTAGTCAACACAATTCCTTTTTCTTTTTTTTAACAAAATATATTTAGTACAAGGTCTACAGGGTATCACTACATAGACGAGACTCACAGTGATGCTCTCGTTTTCAGCCTCCCAAGTGCTGGGATTACACGGGTGCACCACCACGCCCAGTCTCTGTCGCTAACTCAGCATGCTATGTGGGGCCAGCCCGGCAAGCTCGGGATGGAGCCCCAATTCCAGAGCCTGCCTAAGCAGGCATTTTAATCCACTGTGCTACCTGGCTGGCTCCACAATTTGTAATTGGAGAATGAGAACAGCCTTTTATATTAGGGGAAAGGGTCGCACCCACCAGTTGCTTTTAAATCAGCAGAATGCACTGGGCATACCAGTGTTTTAATAAGATTTCCTACATAAAATTTAAGTAATCAAGGTACCAGGAGAAAAGAACAAATATGTAGTTTTGTTATAAACTTAAAGGGAGGTGTATAACTGTGACACAAAGTGAAGATTACATATTTAAATTGATAAGGCAAAACCATGACAGAGAAAACAGTAGTGCATTAAAGTGAACTTAGGATATGAAATGAAAGAAATGTAAACTCAGCAGTTGGATAGCAAGAAGAAAATAAATAAGTTTAAAACTTTCTAAGTAAGGGTGGGCGACATGGCTCACCTGTCCACAGTGCCTGCTTAGGCAAGCTTAGGCAACCGCAGGGACCCCGGCTTGATTCCAGGCACCACATGCTGCGCCAGCCCCACCCCCAGGGCAGGCTGAGCCAGCCATAAAAAAACAAAACAAAAACTTACTAAGTATTCACTTAACTTACTCGAATATTGAATGGGACACAAAAAAAAGAGAAGATGCTCTCACCTTTGTTTTAAATACATTTTACAACAGGGATCTCTGGAATCCCAGCCTGGCAGTGTTTAAAGCCCATTGACATTTGCACAATGGGATTATATAAAGACTGTTTAAAATGTAAAAAAAAAAAAAAAAAAAAAAAAAATGCCAAGGAGAATACGAGCATCAGTGGAGCCAAAGCTAAAATGGGAAGACGCGATTGCTTTGATGTGGCCAAGCCGCACCCTGGCTTTGCAGGCCATTGCAGTGACGCGCTGCTGGGGCAGAAGCTCCCGCCGTGGTGCCCCTGCTCAGCTCCAGCCCGCCCGGCCTCCCACGGCCCTGCGGCCTGCGTGCGCTCGCTGTGACGTCAGCTCGCTATCCGGAGTCCGCGTCGGCCGCACCTCTCTGTCCCGTGGGAGCGGCCATACCTCCTCTTTGCGCTCCTCATTGCGCCTCTGGAACTGCCAGAACACCAGCGCGCGCTGCGACTTGGGGCTGCACTCCAGGAAGGTGCTGCTGTTCTCCACGCCGTAGATGACCCGCTCCTCCAGGCTGTGCCCGTGCGAGGTACCTGGCCGGGAGGACGAGGGAAAGAAGAAGAAGAGGTTGGAGACGGGAAGCCGGCTCTCCAAGAGAGGGTTTAGCAATGGAGGGCGTTGCTCGTGAGGTCGTGATGGACTGAAGGTCGCGAGCAATGTCAAGGGCGTGAACTTGCAGGGGCCGAGTGCCTGCCTGGTAGCACTATCTTGTGTTGTGCAGAAGTCAGTCTGCCAGAAAAATAGCATTCGTTAGCAGAGTCAATCGCGTGTGTCCCTGAGCGCCCGCCGCAGTGCACCGAGGTAACAAGCCCCACCTTGGAGTCTGCGCCCCGGCGGGTGGAGCCAGTCCGCCTCGTGCAGGGCTCTAGTGGAAAGTTATCGCCCTGAGCTTTTGGAATAAAGGATATGCTTCTGAGAAATTATTTTGCCATGTTGTGTTTTTCATCTTTGAAATGAAATTCATCAGCTAACAATATTTCCTTTCGTTTTTTTTTTTTTTTTTCTTTTTTGGTGGGACTGGGATTGGAACTCAGGACCTTGCGCTTGCAGGCAGGTGCCATGGAGCTATCTCCCCAGTCCCTTCCCTGAATTTTAAAGAAGGTAGAGCTCAGTAAGTTTCGGCTCCCCACAAGTACCCCTCAATGAATCTACAGGCTGAGCAAAGGATCACTTGGGGTGACCCGGCCAGGGAGGTGCAGCAGAAAGGTGCATAATTATTATGTACAACACAATGTGGTTTCAATTGTCCTCATTCTAAAGTGACACATCTTTTATTAATTTCAAGAATTATGCTTTGGAACATGGCAAGAGTGTATAATAAAATACAGCAATACAGAAACCTATTTCCTGATTAAGTTTCTATTATTTTACCCTTTATGTCACCTCCTTCAATGTGGTAACTGAAACACAGCTCAGATCAAAAGGACTACTCAGGGAATCTAGGTGAAACTCATTTGGAGAACACAGCTCCACATTATCTTGGATAAGCCTGTTTCCATTGTGACATCCTGCGCAGTCTGGATCTCATTACTCTAATTTAGAAAATAATAAATATATTTCACGTGCGTAGGAAACTGACAGAGTAGACAGATGAAAAATGTTTGCTCTTTCCCTCAAGCTCAGCAAGGTTTCTAATTTAAAAGAAGCCCTCTCCTGTCCTTAGCACCCCTTCACCAGAGCCAGCTGAGTCTTGGTGTCTGTGGGGCCCTCCCAAAGTCTGGCTGCTCCGGGCGCTGTCTGTGGCCCGTGGCCCAGGGCTGTCGACCCTCTGTTCCCTTGGCACCTTGCAGTGCCAGGCTCAGTGGCTGAGCCTGAGTTGTCCTGTCGTGGTACTTCTAACAGGGGAAGCCTCTGCCGCCTCACCGCAATGGCTGATGCCCTCGAACAGGAAAACCTAAGGTACTACCGCGATGGAAAGAAACAGTATTTAACCAAGTGCAGCTCTTGTTAAAAACTAGAGATGCGTGCCCTGCATCTCAGGGTCTGTGATGAACTCTGAACTATTGGTACACCTTGAATTAAGCAAAGGCAGCACATGGGGCTGGGCTCCTCCCTGTGTACGGGGGCACTGAGTGGCAGTGTGCAGCCCGCCGGGAGGGGACAGAAGGCTCTGTGGTCCAGGGGCAGCGCCCAGGGGCTAGGATGTCCCTCACGAGCCACTGCTGCTTGCGTCAAAGGCGCTGTTTCTGCCCATGATTCTGTGTGGCCTGCCGGGTAGAGACCACCTCCTACTCTCAGGACAATGCTTTCCTCTCAGCCTCTGTCTGTGCATAAATTATGATCCCCTGGCTGGTGACACAGGTAAGCCTGTAGTTAACCCCGAACTCCAGGGCGGCCTGCCGCCACCTCCTGTGTGCACAGTTCCGCCTCTCAGCTCTGCTTTCCTCGTGTAGAAGTTGATCCTGATGGCCGTGTCTGTCACCTGGCCGGTTTGTATTTCCATCAAAACCCACAGATGCGATGGAGCACCAGGCTGTGTCGATCCTGCAATGTATTAGCTGATACGGAGCAAAAGAGAGCAGCTACTGTGGGAGAAGAAAGATGCCCTGGCACGGCCGGGGAGAGTATTGGAAGATCGCTGTCCGAGGGGTCTCTCCAATTAATCTAAGAAGTCTGGCTTGTTGGCCTTCCTGACCATGCTGGGTAGCCTGTCACCATGCACCTTTCTCATCAAGATCTTTTCTAGGGGCAGTAAGTTCTTCTTATACACCAGAAACAATAAGATGAAGAAAGCCACCTGAAATGTGTTCCTATATTAAAACATTTTCACCTCACCCACGACTCCCTTAGCTGAATCTGATAGAGGAAGAAGACGGTATCTAATTTAGTGGAGAATTTGTACAATGTTGGTTTTAGTTTAACACCGTGCGTGTCTGGTCGTCACTGGACAGCAGGGCGTTCAGGCTTCCGCTCACCCCAGGGAGATGAGCTTCCCGGGAAACTGGGCCCCCTGGATCGCTGCTTTCTTCAGTTTGTTTTCATAGCTACTCCGGCCAGTGCTCTGAACTCTCGCCTCGCCTCGCCTACGCCGACCCTTTCTCTTGCCCTTTCTCCAAAAGAAACATCTCCAGGCAACCAGGCAGGGCCGCCTCATGTCCTGCCGTGGGAGCCGTCAGTCATGCCCGTGTGCAGGTGCTGTTGGGCCTTAGCTGAGAGTCCCTTGTCTTATGTTTGGTTAGGTTCTGCTGCCCTTGGCCATAATTTAAAAGATCAACTTCCATTGAACGCCATCTCTTCTGCTAAATGCTCTGAAGCAGACTGCTTCTACCATCAGCAACTTTTAACCAGAAGTTTCAGTCAAGGGGGCTTAGCCAGGCACAGCGACCCGGGAGCCCCTGGGTATAACCACTGCTGAACTGAGGATTTCTAAAAATTTGCCCTGTTTGAGCACCTGTCAACAGGTGTCTGCTAAGCAAAGTGACTTTGTAAGTGATGTCATCCCCGTTGGTGGCTCTTCTAGGCCACCCATCTTCACAAGGTTTGTACAGTACGGAAGCAGCAGTGGCGCCCCACTCCTCTCTCCCTCTGTATCTTCCTTTCTCTCTGGGTTCTCCTTCTCCGGAATGTGTCTCTCACACAAGTAAAATATTCCTGTTCTCATGCTCTAGTCTCATGGTATTCTTCTAGCCTGATTAGATTCTTCACTGTAAATTCCTGTCTTTATTATTAAGGCCAAATAGCTCTACACAGAAACGACAGCATATAAGGGCTTTATGCTAAGTACTTTGTCAAGACTATAATACTGAATCCAGTTACCTAATTTACACCAAAGGCTTAACCTAAGAGATATCATTAATTAATAACTTCTTTCTTTCTTTCTTTCTTTCTTTCTTTCTTTCTTTCTTTCTTTCTTTCTTTCTGCAGTGCTGGGGATTGAACTCAGGACCTTGTCCTTGCCAGGCAGGCACTTATGCCACTGAGCTATCTCCCCAGTCCCAAAAGCTTCTTAAAGGCTATGAAGTTCTACATATTCCGAGTAAATGTGAGCTGAAATCTCTGTCTAGATCAGCGATGGCAAAGCTTCTGGAGCCCGAGTGCCCGGGCTGCAGCCCACACCCACTTATCACCAGGCACTGTGCTGCAGCTAGGCCTAGATCCTGAGGCTTCACTCTGGAAGAAACAACTCGTGGGGCCACCACAGAGGGGGCACAGCCTGCTTGCTGACCGCCCAGGCCACAGGTGGGCCTCTGGGGCTCGAGACTGGGCTGGTCAGTGTGAGAGTGGACACTGGCCCATGTGGGATTAGCGCCAGTTCTGCTGGTAGTGCACCAGTCTCTATTAAAGTGGTCCCCACACAGTGCTACATGGTGCTGCTGTGTTTATGTTAACGATATTCAGAGGTCAGGCCCCCTCTGTGGCAGTGTTTTCTCAATGTTTGTCTCTGAGAAATGTTTCTCTGTCTAATTTTTTAGGAATCATTAACATTGTGCTAGGGCTGGCAAGATAGCTCAGTGGACTAAGCGCTTACTCAGGCAAACACAGGGACCGGGGTTCAATTCCTGGCATCACATGCCATGCCAGCCCCGTCCCCAGGCACACTTGAGCCAGCCACTGAGTCTGGGTATGGTGGCGTGTGCCTGTAATCCCAGCACTGGGGAGACTGAAAACAGGAGGATCACTAGGAGTATGAACTGCGTAGTGAGACCCAGTTCCAAATATCTAAACAGAACAAACAGAGTAAAACAAACAAGCCCCCACCCCCGTTCTCTTGAACCACTGATTCTATTTTAAATGAGTGAATTTTATGATCACGAATTGCCTCTACACAGACTGAAAATAAAAGGGTAGGCAGAGCAGGCCGCTCTCCACAGATCCTTGGGAACATGCTCTGGGTGCGTGTCTGCTGCTGTCAGCACGCCTGCTTCGCCTGTGGTGTTGCGATCTATGTCTTGTCCTTGTTTATTTTAATCAAACAATTGCAAACTGTCTTCAACCTTTTATGTAGACTATTCAGCAATGACAGGTATTATAACTTGGTTTAACAACTTTAACACAGTTAGTGTTATTCTTAAATGATAGTTACAGTAAATACCACATTGGTCACAGTAGTAATTGTATGCTTGTCTTATTAATATTAATCTTATTACTATTATTATTGCTATTGTGATAGTCTGACTTGTTCATTCAGAGCTTAGGGTTCTTTACTGAGAATCTACATTAAGACAAATTATGAAGTCCTTTCCAATATTAATCTGCTCTCAGAAAATCATTAAACTAAACATTTCCTCTCCAGTAGGTTGTAAACCTCTTTTCATGTCTTTGTAGAGCATGTATAGTCTTATTCGTAAGTTGTTGCTGAGCCAGCCATCTTTCCCAGCAATTTACCTTCCATAACCCACCACCCAGGTGGTAAGAAGCCTTCAGCAGATGCTTGTCCAGTGGAAAACTCAGATAACCATAACTACAATAAATTTGAAGGCTGAAATGTAACTATGACAACCTCAAGATGCAGTGTTATCATGACTACATAAAAGAAATGAGTAAAAGCTTAATTAATAAATAGAATTGAGTGGCTACAACACTGATTATGGTGGATTGTCTCACTGAACTGCTATCCACATGAGCTTTTGAAGTTCCTTAAGTTTAATCATTTTACCAAAGCAGACACATGACCTGCCAGGAGCAATGGTGATTAATCACGCAGATTCCAAATCTAAGATTCCAAATATAGAATAAAAACGGAAAGAGAGTGCAGACCTCATGGACAGATTGTCCATGGAGCCCCAAGGAAAGCTCCATCACTAAAGGCTCATAGGCAACTGTGTGGATTTACAGAAAGGAAATAATTTCTTTCCAAGTTGTTTTCAAACACATCTTGCATTTTGAAAACAACTATTTTGAATAGAACTTTTTTGTCATGAAAACTACCACTAAACATGAAGGGCACAGCGGTTAAATTGGCATAATAAATTCTCATGGGCTCAACAATCTGAATGGCTGCAGCAAAATAACCAAAAGCAACAAAATATTAAATTTATTTTAAAAGCATCAGTGTGTTTGGATAGCACAATATTGCAATATGTTACAGCTGTTAGTGACAAAAATAATGTTTTTAAGGAAGCAGTCTCCAATTAATCACTTCCTCTGCTAGTGGTGTAATTTATGGAAATGCAATGAGGCTAATAAGCCCCAAAGTGGAAGGAAAGAAGTTACATAAATTGCTTCCTTTTGTAATAACAGAAAGCCATGATATCCGTCATTTGGCCACAGATACTCTGCTGCTAACGGCCTTCTTCAGCACTTGATTCTCCTCCAGGGCAGCGGGGGCAGAGGCACCGCGCTGCAGCTTCCACCTCCTCCACTCTCCGCTCGAGCCCCAGAAGTCTCTCCTGAGGCTGAAGTGGGGAGGGCGAAGCAGCCCGAGGACGCCTGCGTCACAGGGGGCGGGGAGGGGCCTGCGTAGCGAGCCAGGCATTGCTGTGCTCTTGGGTTTCCGGTTCCCTCTTTGTACTAAATTTGAACATTATGAATAATAAATAAAAAGGTCAAACTTAATGTAGGAAAGAAGCAAATAGATGCACGTTATTTCAAGTGTTTACTTAGGTTATTTAGCAAATACCTTCACTTACCAGATTATGTAAAGAAAAATGGAGTTCTAAAGGTTTCATCACATTGTATTTTAATATGTTTCTCAGCAAAACTCAACGTGACAGGTCAAGCAATGGAAGCAAGGAAGAGAGAGAACGCCTGCGACGCCCTGGTGGGATAGGGCGCTGGCCACGCCCTAGTTCAGTGTAAACACGGTTGCTCTTCAGTTTTTCCTAACTGGATTCTGGATGATCTCTAGAAACGCAACACATGCTTTATCAATAGGAATGATTTCTGTCTGAGTGCAACTGGGTAAACACTTTGTGTAAGCTGAAATAGCTTACAAAGCATTTCACAGGTTGACTAATATCCTTTGATAAGGAACAAACCAATCAAAGTGAATAAAAGTTGATTTATACATTTATTCATGCATTTTTGAACCTGCATATTGAGATGGTTGAATATTGACTTACTAATTATCATCGTACATTTAGAAAAAGTCTACAATGTGTATTATAGTATATAAGAGGGATTATATTTATCTGTTTATCAAGCCAAAACTTACTCTGTTCTTATTTTATTTTTTATTATTATTTTTTTTATATTATGGCTGGCTCAATCTGCCCTAAGGGTGGGGCTAGCACAGCATGTGGTGCCAGGGATCAAACTGCAGTCCCTGCGGTTGCCTAAGCTTGCCTAAACAGGTGCTTTAGACTGCTGATCCATCTCGCTGGCCCCTAGAATTTTATAATTTAGATAATTTCCACTCTTCTTGGATACATGTATCTCTGTGAAGTTCTTCTTAAAAATGACATAGTCTTAATGCAGACAGCTAGATGGGTAGATGCGTATGTAGGGTTGGACATTTTAGCTTGATTGAAGGTAATCATTTCACACAGCAAAACAGTGATATCGAAGTTTTGGGAATTCTGACTTTCTAAACATGACAGCACCTCAATTCATTGTGAAGCTGCCGAATGGTTGTATTTAACGCAGTGCTCTGCCCTTTGCGCTGGCTCAGGCAGGTGCTCTCCTGAGCACAGGGTGAGCTCCAACCTGCGAGTATGAAGATATCTATTTGTTTAGTCCACGTGGAACATCTGGTGTGTTTTATTTTCATGATTTTATAGCTAATGCATTACCAAAGTAAGCACAGAGAATCCATATGCCAGAGGGACAACCACTGCAGGAACATTCACTTAAAAAATCAGGAAATGTGAATTTTCATGTTTCATTTACTTTTCCCCAAGAGAGATGGCAGGAGATAGAAAATACCTATTTGGAGAAGCAGAGATCTTCCATAAAAATAATGAAAATTCCATCTTCTGTTTCAAAGATATGTGATCCATATAGCTTCATAATTGAGGAAAAGGAGAACAAGCTGAAAAACTCTGTTTATTATGGTAACATCGCAGGCATATGAACAGGTGATTTCTGGTGACTTAGAGACTTTAATAAAAAACAAAGATAAGAACTGAATTTCCATTTATTTTTTTTAAATCAAGAATTGAACACAGAGGGCCAGGGAGATAGCTCTGTGGCACAAGTGTCTGCCTGGCAAGTGCAAGGTCATGAGTTTGAACCCTGGACCCACCACAAAAAAAAAAAAAAAAAAAAAAAAGAATTGAACTCAGGACCTCATACATGCCTGGCAGGTGCCTGCTCACTGAGCTGTCATTCTGACCTGACAACTAGGTTTTCAAACCTGGTCTTTATTTTTTATTATTTATTTATTTATTTATTTACTTATTTATTTTTTCAGTACTGGTGATCAAACTCAGGACCTTGTGCATGCCAGTCAGGTGCTTATACCACTGAGCTTATGCCACTGAGTTGTCTCCCCTGCTGTCAAACCTAGTCTTAATTGCCTTGTGCGCCTCCCACCCATGAGCATGCAGAGCTGGATTGTATGTGAAGAGGACAGTTCACCTGGACCACCTTCAGAAGAACTGCAGTTTCTGGTCGATTATTCTAAAAGTACAAAGTTGTTTCACAGGGGTTCAGAAAATCCAGGGAAGATTGTCCTGAAATGCTTTGGCTCCACGACTGCGCTCACATGCAGCATTCTGGCGTGAGAATGTGTCTCACTGTTCGTTGCCCTTGATCGCTTCCTACTTCTACCGACTGCAGCTCCATCAACCCAACGCTTCCTGAAGCGAAAGCCCCTGTCCCGGCGAGGGTCCGCCCTGCAGTGTTGACTCGGAGCCTTCGTTACCTTGCTCCTTGCAGCCCATGCAGTCTCCCCCTGCGTGCGCCACCCCGAGTTCGGCTCGGGATGGACGGTCCTCCCTGCTATCCCTCTCCCTGTGGGCCTGCCTCTGCCTGTGGGCCTGCCTCTGAGCTCTACTGAGTCTTCCGGGTTGTAGCTCTGTGTGGGGATCCTCGCTGGACTGCTCATCTTGGGCAACTTTACTGAGCATTATGCCTCATAGGGATGCATTTCCCATTCAGTGTTGCCTTAGATTCCATGAAGCTTGATAATTTATTACATTGAAGATTTTTTTTAAAGAGTAGACTTTAGCACATTCATCACAACTCAAGGCTCCTGTCTGAGCCAAATGCACAGATGCCTGCTGGGAAGAGGCCGGGGCATCGATCATTGTAGCCGCTCCCAAGTGCTAGATTTACGGCTCTTTAGACCACAAGGGTGGCAGTGCCAACGATATTTTATAAAATTTGGGACTGGTTTTGATGCCAACCAAGACATAAATTGAGATGGGACAGCAGTGGAGATCATTTAGAAGATTAAATTCTGCGAACATTGCACTGCAAGACGCTGAAATGGAAATGCATGTGTGTAGGACAGCCAAGAAGACTATTAGGCAGTGAAGTTCAAGGGTGCCATTAAGCTAGAAGCTAGGACATATATGCCAAGATCCAGAAGTCTCAGATGAGCATTATGACTTTGTATAAAAATATTGGTACCTGCAGGGTAGCTTTTTCCTTCCTGGATGCATAAATCACAGTATGGCTCATTTTGGTTTATCAGGTGGAGAGCATTGGAGCTGGTTTAGAGGTACACTGACTGGCCAGTCATCTCCTGAGCCCTGAGCTGGACATGCTCCAGTGTGGAGCACTACTATTATTTTAGGGCAGGAGACGGGCTAGGAGCAGCCTGAAGCTCCTCTCAAGCATTCTGTGTGGGGAGTTCTGGGAAGGCGGGAGCCACTGGTGTCCTCGCCTTCTGGC
>PVKN010030988.1:0-12606 GCA_004027915.1 Capromys pilorides | reverse complement strand
ATGATTTTGATGATGAAGAAACTGAAGAGAAAGCTCCGTTGAAGAAATCAATATGAGATACTCCAGCCAAAAATGACAAAAATCAAACCAGAATGGAAAAGACTCAAAACCATCAACACCAAGATCAAAAGGGCAGGAATCCTTCAAGAAACAGGAAAAGACTCCTAAAACACTCAAAGGACCTAGTTCTGTAGAAGACATTAAAGCAAAAATGCAAGCAAGTATAGAAAAAAGGTGGTTCTCTTCCCAAAGTAGCTGCGAAATTCATCAATTATGTGAAGAATTGCTTCCAGATGACTGACCAGGAGGCTATTCAAGATCTGTCAGTGGAGGGAGTCTCGTTAAGAAAACAGTTTAAGCAGTTTGTTAAAGTGTTCCATCTTCTTTAATTTCTGTAACAGTTGCTATCTGGCTATCCTTTTTATAATGCAAAATGAGAACTTTCCCTACCATGTTTGATAAATGTTGTCCAGGTCCCATTGCCAAGAATGTGTTGTCTGAAATGCCTGTTTAGTTTTTAAGGGTGGAACTCCACCCTTTACTTGGTTTTAAGTATGTACGGAATGTTATGATAAGACATAGTAGTAGTGATGGTCATATATGAAGATAGTAGTGAGACAAATATATATGTGAAATAAACTCAGTATTTTAATAAAGTAAAAAACCCCACAAAATTCTATAGGGATTTAAATATTAGACTAGCCATGGTTGCTTAAAAAAAAAGTTCCATTTTATGTTAAAAGTGTGTGATATTCAGATAGATAGTAATGTTAACCTTACTACCTCTGTTACAGGTTAATGTTATTAAGCTTCTCTTCTGGATGTTTAACAACTAAAGTTTGGAAACCAAGTATTACAGAGATAGATGGGATAAAAGGATAGTAATATTTTGGCTCTAGTCCTTCAAAGTCAATGAGGACTCAGGACATAAGAGAACCTCTGCTGTGACATCCTGTAACTCAGCTGAATCTCAAATTTTCTGATAAAGGAGATATGGGACCAAGGAAAGTGACTGAAGATGTATGGTGTGCCTAAGGAGAGTCATCTAAAGAGAAAAAAATCTCTCAGGCTTTCATAGAAAGCAAATTGGTCAAGCCAATCACTGACACATCCAGATGTTTGACACTGACAGAAGATCTAAGAGGTGCTGTACATGGTTCTAAGGTAAATCCTGAGGACATTAACTGACCTTGTCAGACAGCAAAAGTTAAATTTGTATTTATACAGGTTTTGCTTTAACTTGGTCTTAACTGTATAGCAGAAAAGTGTAACCAAAAGATGTAAAATGTAAAGCCATATTAATATGCTAAGCTGTAAAAGACTCAAGTCACTAACAATTTCTGACAAATACCAGCTGTAATGATAACTTACTATTATTATGAACTATTGGACTATATAAGATAGCATTGCTGAATTCAAGTACCAAAAGTCTTTGGACTGACAAGTATGAAAAGGTCTTCTAAAAATAGGTCTCCAATCAGAGCTTCTCCAACTGCAGCCATCTCTGGCCCAATAACACAAAAAAAGAGCATATATTGGAAGCTATGGAAGCTGGAAAAATTGGTCAAATGTATGAAAGTGGGACTAGGCCTCAGTGCCGAAAGCAGACAACATACCTTGGTCCTGAGACCAGCATCCTTCCTAGTTAATATTGGCTAGTAGTCAACCTTGTGTCATGTGTTACCAACTTTTAAAAGGTACAAACATCCATATCACTGATTAGGGGGTCATCTCACCAACCAGGTGAACAAGTCACCACTTAATCCAGCTCTTGTTTCCTTGTCTATCTTTTCTTTATTCCTGCCATTTCCCTCCTAGTACAATGGATCACACTGAGACCAACAGACCTCCATACACATCATCTTTTATATCCCCTGCTCTGACATCAGAGATAAGCTGTCCCATCAAAAACTCAATCAATCTCATGCCACAAAATTGGTATCAGGTGCAGGACTCAGCTTGCTCTTATGCCAGAATTGAAGACAGCATTCCCTGATTGGTACCAGGTAAGGGGCTTGGATGCTGTTCTATATGTATGTCTTAAACTCGGTAATTAACAGGTCTCTGTGATTGACAGGTCACGGCAGATTGTGTAGCCACTGTACCATGCCCTTTTCTCCTGCCTCAGTGCAGCTACTCTGGTAAAGTTTGATGATGTCTCAGAAAATTAAACATACACTTCCTGAAGAGCCAGTGAGATAGCTCAGCAGACCAGGCACCTGTGTCTTAGTTACTTTTTACTTGTTGCTGGGACAAATACCCGACACTCAAAATGAAGGAAGAAAAGGTTAATTTAGCTCACAGTTGCTGGAGGTTTCAGTCCATATTCAGCTGGCCCAAGGCTGAGTGGAACAGGGCTGAGAGCATCCAGTTCATGGGGGGCAGAACAGCAACAACCACAACAGAGGCAACTGACTAACCAGGGGGCACAGAGACCAACAGCGAGTGTCTGTCTCTCTGTCTCTCTTTGTATTACATTCAGGCTCTGCCTCAACCTATCTGCCTTAGGCCACACCCATAATCGCAGAAGGACTCAGACCCATAATCCCATCTATGCTAAAACACATAATCCCAGTGGATCATGACTCAAGTCTCAAACTCTAGAAGTCCCTGCCCCATGATTGCATGAGGCTTTGGGGGGACAATTAGACATAAACCATAACAGCCTGCTTAAGCAAATGCAGGGGTTAGGGTTCACACTGGCCCTGACTCTGGGCGCATCTGAGTTGGCCATCAAGACTGGGCATGGTGGCACGTGCCTGTAATTCCAGTGCTGGGAAGGCTAAAAACAGGAGGATCACTATGAGTCCAAGATGCGTAGTGAGACCCTGTACGTTGTTGCTTTATTTATAATAAATTTAAAAATAATAATAAAATAAAATAAAAAATATACACTTACTATGCAATACAGAAGTAGTGGTTGTTGCTATTTCCCAAATGAGTTGAAAATATTTTTTTTCATTTGAGACAAGGTCTTGCTATGTATTCAGGTTGATCTTGAACTATGTAGCACAGGATGGCTTCAAACCTATGACAACCCTTCTGCCTCCAGAGTTCTGGGATTACAGGCATGTGCCACTATGCCTAGCTAAACTGATAACTTATGTCCAGGAAAAACAATACAATACAAAACAAAACTGCATGTGAATATTTACAGCAGCTTTATTTATAAATGCCAAAATTTAGAAGTAACAAATATACCCTTCAAAAGGTGAATGAATAAACAGTAATATATCTAGACAATGGAACATTATTCAGCACTAAAAAGAAATGAGTTGTTAGGATATGGAAAGGCACAGAGGTTCATTAAAGTCAGCATATTACTAAGTGGTAGAAGCTAATGTGAGACAGGTTTAGTAGCACATGCCTGTAATACCAACACTTTTGTAGGTTGAGGCAGGAGAATCATAAACTGAAGCCCAGCCCAGGAAAATTAGGAACCTAGTGAGGATAGACCTCAAATTTTAAAAAGTTTTAAGAAGAGCTGGTGATGTAACCCAATGTAAGGTCTCGGGTTCAATGCCCAGTACAAATATAAACAAAAAAGTAATGTGAGCAGGCTACATATTAGACCATTACAACTATATGGTATTCTAAAAGGCAAGATGATAAAGACAAATTGCCAGGGAGTGGAGGTGATGGAAAGCTGGTTACATAGAGTATAGATTTTTAGGGTGATGAAACTGTTCTTCATGATATATGCAGGTAGATATATTTGATTACATATTACTTAAAACCTGTAAAATATAACCAAGGGTGAACCCTATGTAACCTATGGACTTTGAGAGATGATATCAGTTTATGTTCATTATTAAGAAATGTACCAATCAACTGAGGGATATTGCTAGTGGGAGAAGTAAGGAGTGTGTGTGGGTAGGTAGAAGTGTATGTACTACCTACTTAACTGTTTGAATATAAAACAGATATGTTCAGCTCCCACAAGACATGCACCTGCACTCCAGTGTTGCTGAAAATGAAACCCTGGGCTTCACAGATGCAAGGTACCTGGCTGCAGCAAACCATGCAGTGGGCCATGCCCCAACCAGGACAGCCTCGCCCATCATCTGGGCCAGCTCACTTAGGACCCTGGCACCAGCCAACAGAACTATGCCCAGAGACCTACAATGATCCACTCCAGCCTCCACCAGGCTGACATACCCTGGCCACCATGGACCAGAAAGTATTACCTTCATCTCTGGCTCTGCTGAGCCAGCCACTGAGCCCTCTACATGTTGCCTGCTCTGATGGCCCTTGGGTGGGACTGGTGCCAGGCTGCCTTCTGCTTCCGCCACTACTGGGATTGTCTCCAGCACTGTGGGGCCTAAGTGTGTGGTGGCAGCTCCTGCCTGTGTACTAGGACTCTGTTCAGGGGGCTGGCGAAGCTAACTGGGCTAAGGAGCACAATGGGATACCCCATAGCCCTGACCATGTACCCCCCATGGATAGCCATGACTCAAGTCTACACAGAAAGCAGTTTTAGCTACCCTGACATCAAGCTCAAAGGCATCTCTGTATGCCCCTACTGCAACACCACCTCCCCAAATCTTGATGTGGACTCCTGCTATAAGGAGCCACTGGCTGAGCCCCCTCCCATCTGCCACAGCCTGCCTAGCACCCTTCCTACCAGTCCCCGTGGCTCCTAGGAGTACTACACTTTCCACGAGTCAGACTTGTACCTGCTGGAGATAGGTAGTGGCTCCATGCCAAGCCGGGAGATTGATATGCTCATTTCCAAGAAGCTGACTGAGCTATTCAGCATCCACCAGATTGATGAGCTAGCCAAGTGCACATCAGACACTGTATTCCTGGAGAAGACCAGTAAGATCTCAGACCTGATCAACAGTATCACACAGGGCTACCACCTGGACAAGCAGGATGCTGAGGGCCACCTTCTATAAGGCATCATTTGCATCAGTACCTGACAGAACTGCACTCATGCAAGGACCTTAGAAGGGCACTTAGCCCGAGCTGCTGCCAACTGCTGCTCCTCCAGATAGTGGCCATGAGACCTTGGTGGGCTCAGGCCTCAGCCAAGATGAACTGACAGTGCAGATCTCCCAGGAGACGACAGTGGATGCCATCGCCAGGAAGCTGAGGCTGTATAGAGCCCCAGGGTACCCAGCCAGCCACGACTCATCTTTCCAGGGCACTGACACAGACTCGCCAGGGGCACCCCTACTCCAAGTGTACTGCTAACCCCCTTCTGGTCCCAGCAGCCCCAACCCCTCCTGGGAGAAGCATGGCCTACGACTAGAGACCAGGATCCCTTTAGAGAAGGCTGGACCGTAAACAGTGCTCACCCTGTAATTTCTGCTTTGACTGGTTCTTGGGCCACATGCATTTCACAGCATCACTGTGCCCACATCCTCTGCATCCCCAGATGGCTTGACCCTTGCCTGAGCCTATTCCTTCCTGTGGCCTGATCATGGAAAGGACTTGGGAAATCACCTTCTGGGATTGAATCCTGGCTCCATCCCCATGTGTTACCATAGACAGACACAAAAACTTTAAAAGAAGTTTAAGTGGACTGGGTTGGGAATGGGCAGGGCCTCTGTAAGGTGTTCTGTGCCTAGTACTCACTTGACATTAAAAAACAAAAAGGTATATTCAGCCAGGGGTGGTAGCACATGCCTGTAATTCCAACACTTGGGAGGCTGAGGCAGCAGGATCACTGCGAGGTCAAGACTTTCCTGGGCTACAAAGTGAGCTCAAGGCCAGCCTGAACTTCACAGCAAGACCCTGTTTCAAAAAAGACAAAAACAAAAAACCCTAACAATAAATAAGTATGTTTGTGATGGAGAATTGATACATGCACATACTACATCTTCCCCGCCCCCTTTGGGCCAGGGTCTCACTATGCAATCCAGGCTACCCTTGAACTCACTATGTAGCCTAGGCTTGCCCTGAATTTATGGCAATCCTGTCCCAGTCACCTGGGTGCTGGGATTACAGGATTGTGCCACCACACTTTTAATTTTCCTTTCCTTCATTACAGTCCCACTTCTGCCCAAGGAAAGTCTATTTTTACAAAATATTAGCAGCTTGTCCCAGTTTAGGGTGTAAATGAACTAAGAAGAAAACTGAAGTTATCTATAGGGTGAGTTTAACTGACGGGGGTGGTTGAAGTCAATCTAAGAGAACTAGGATGCTCTTGAAACTTCACAAATGGAATAGTGACAAGGTGTGTAGTGTTACAGGAAAATTAATGTATTTGTAGCATAGATGTGAGGAGGTAAAGACTTTAAGGAGTCTAGCCTCCTCAAAGACATGTCTATGTCCAAAGTTTTCTGTATCTCTCCTGTCAGTGTCTCTCTTATACCCTGTTGAGCCTGACAGGTTAGAACGTGAAAATGTTCCTAGGCCCCAGTTTGTGTTTAGGGACAAGTGAGACATGAAGGCCTGATCCCCAGTTAACTCTAAGCAGTTACCTAAGGATTGGAGGCTTTTATTAACAGATCTTAAATAAGACATTTTTGTTCCTTGAGAATTAAGGTCTGGTACTGGTATGTTCTGAGTGACAGACATTGTAGAGATGCGTGCTGATAGAAAAGAAAACCTGGGTGGAGGAACTTTTCACAGAGTGTACATGGAATCTGGTCCTTTCAGAATAAAGCTCTCTAAATTCTAGGCTTGAATGTTCATACAGCTGAAACGATGGCCTTAGAAATTTATGTTCCTAACATGATTTCTCAGTGAGGTCCTTCACAGAAACTGCATTCTCTGCTCATCCATCTCTTCTGGTGAGCTGAAAAACTGTACCATGCACAGCCATCACATCTGTTTAGCAATAGACACCCAAAGAAGCGAGATCCCTGAGCAACTACAGCTAACACTTGGGTGACTGAGTTCCTGAGGCACAAGGCTGCATAAAATGGACATCTTGTCCTTCAGATGCATTTGAATAGGGGATAAACAGACAAAAACAATAAACCAATTAATTCTAAGTTGTTGAAACACGCTATGAAAGGAAGTGTTCAGAGTAAGAGCAGATACTTATTCGTATAAGCGGGAAAGACAAGGAAAGCAGGAGTGACTGGATTAAAACTGTCAGGGATAAGCCTTGTGAAAGTTTGGGTTTTAAACTGTAGGGGCTTTGGAAAGATTCAAGAGAAGCCTGTAGAACTTCCTAACTCAAATTAAGACTGGAATAGATGCATGACCATAGAAAGCATTTCAGTATTGCCCCATAACATTGCCCATTAGAAGATGCATCCATGAAGGAAACTTACACATATAGAATACCAAGTCAGATGCTTCAGTGTCCCAGAAAACCTATACAAAAAAGTATAAAAGTGATCAATGTGGCTGGGCCTGGTGGTAGACATCTGTAAGTCCAGCTATTCATGCAGCAGAGGCTGAGGAATTGCAAATTTTAGGGAAGCCTGAGCAATTTAGCAAGGCCGTGTTTCAAAAAAAAAAAAAAACAAATACAAAAACAAAACAACTTTTGGCTGGAGATGTTGCTCCATGATAAAGCATTTGTCTAGTATCTGTGGTTCAGCTCTCAGGACCACAAAACAATAAGACCTACAAATGGCACAGAACAGTTTCTTGTGACAGGCCTATGGAAAAATGTCTACACTCAAGATCAATAAGGCTAAGGGAGCATGTGGGTGGAGTTCTGGCAATATAGGATGGAAGTTCACTGGAAGGAAGCAAAGTCTCCTTTCAAGTTCCCATCCCACTGGGACTAGATGGTCTGCCTCTTGCTGGCGCTTTATCACTGTACCTGTGCTCTTCAGTCAAGGAAGACTAAGACCTTAAAGGAGATCACGAGAATATGAAGGGCCATTGTGCTACACCTTTGTTGCTCTCTGCCACATCAACAATAATCTAGAAATCTTTGGGCCTGAGAAAAGGGCAACAGTGGAGTTCTTTGGAAAATTGAAGGAAACTTAAAGTGAAGGAACTGGCCTGGGGATACAGCTCAGTGGCATAGTGCATGCCTGGTAAGCATGAGGTCCTGAGTTTGATTTCCAGTATCAAAAAGAAAAGTCTCAGAGATCCTCTCTCTGAGGCTCGAAATTAGGTTGTGAGACAAAAACAAAGTGAAGAAACCAAAGCTCTAGGTAAAGCATCAGAGCAGAGCAAGAAAAACAGCAGTTGTCTTCCAAGCAGCTTCTTGGGAGTGGGGGGGACTAAGGGAAATTACTCAACCAGTTGGTTAACAATATAAACAGAAACTGTTGGGACCTTCTAAAGGTGCAAAGATTAAACGGTTTGATAGTTGATGCAGCTGACAGCCTGAGTACAAAGCTGAGTGTGCATTTCCTGGTGAAGCTTAGAACCCCTGTCTACCTCTGAGGGACAGAAGATCCTTGAGGGCCTCTCCCTTTGGGAGGCTCCTTGAGCTGTGTACTTCTAAACTTGGATTCCTTTGTAGTGTATAGTCACAAAGAAATACCCCCAGAAAGTCATGATAAGAGCTGTGTATAGCGATTCTAGCATGGGAAGGCTAAGGCAAGAGGATTACAGTGAAATCAAAGCCATCCTGGCCTACACAGGGAGTTCAAGGACACCCTAGATAATCTAGTGAATTCAAGACAGTTTGAAGTACATGGTAAGATTCTGTCTCCCCTACCAAAAAAGTCATAATGCTTCTTGCATACTGTATTAGCCACATTATTGTGTGAACTTGTATCTATGATTAATTTTTTTGATTCTCAAACGGAAACAACTGTGAAAAGAATTCTGAAGTACTTAATTTTCTTTTGAGAATCTAAGTTTTAAGATGTGTATTTGTTAAGTATCCTCTAAATGAGAAATTGTGTGATTTTAAGTAACAGACTGCCTTATCTCAAAAAAAAGAAAAAACTCACATGTACAGAAAAGTTTCAGTTAACAAAAATATGGTTTATATTTATGTCAGCTTTCCATTATAACAAATACCCTAGAAAATCAACTAATAAAGGGAAAGGTTCTAGTCTATGACTGAGTGACTCTGTTAATTTCATATCTGTGGCTAGGTAATGCATCTTGGTGGGAGAACCACATGGGACAAAGTTGCTTTCATTATGGTCAAGGAATAAAAATTTAAAAAGGAATATAAAAAACCTAAAAAATGCTGTGGGCAAAATCTCAACACTTTCCACTTTAGAGGGAAATAATCTGGCTTATACTGGGAAAACTTCAGCAAGTAATACACTCTAGGCAAGAGAAAGTCCCCCCAAAAAGAGTAACAGAGACAGCTTGATCCACTACATAAGAACTGACCAGGAACTTCAGGAATTCAATACACACTTAGCAGTACAGTGATTCAACAAATAATGCAGAAAATATTTTATGGAGTCCAATGTTTTGTTATACCAACTATTCATCTGGATTTAACAGGATGTTTGGCATTTATACTCTTAAACTCTCCAGGGAAATTAAGTATTCTCTTTTATTCCAATAGCTGATAGAAGCCCTAGGAGTACCAGGCATGGTGATATGTTCCTGTAATCCCAGCACTCAGGAGGCTGAGGAAGGAGACTGCCATAAATTTGAGGCCAGCCTGGGCTACAAAGTAAGTTCAAGGCTAGCTTGAACTGTATAGCAAAACTGTACTTCAAAACGACAAAGAAAAAAAAAATCTGGAGTTTTAGTTGAGATTTGATTCTAAGTTCTCATCTTCCCATTCCAGTTAAAAAGATTCCCAAGTTTCTCATGATAACCTTGAAGTTCCAAGCTAACAGCAAGGAAAACTCTAGGCCTGGAAATAGACCTACTTTGTTGATCACAACCAATGTAAGAGCAGTCTAAATTGGGAAAGTAATACTAACTTCTCAGAAATAACACTGTAGTCACTGTTAAGAACAAACTACAACATGCAACCTTCTGGCTTGTAGTAGAAATCCTCTGGTTTACAGAGGACATATTTGTAGGAGTTTTGGTACTCATGATTAAGGACAAGCCCAGGGTTGGTTTTTTGTTTTTTAATAATCTTTTTTTACTCCTGTAACAAAGTTTAGACATCTCTTCTTCCAAATTCCATGCAAATGACATTATAAGACTGTGCAGCTTCTTACTGGGTTAAGTCAGGACTTTCCCAAATGAGGTTTCTCACTTGGGAACTACAACTGTCCTACTCGTTTTCCTGCTTAAACTTCTTCTCAGATGTCCTCTTAGCTTAGGAAGAATAGCTGGTTCCTCTCTTCACCAGTCCAGACTAGTTTTATTTTGCCCTATGCCTTGATGTTTTCTTAGGCATGACTCACACAAGTCATGACAGAGGCAGTTATCCAAATCTGCAGAATCGAAGGCATTACCTACCCTCTTCCTAGCCTAAACCTCCATAAAAATGCCTGTACATGACGTACTGGGGCACAGAGAGACAAAGGACCTAGTTTTGTGAGCTTTTAAGTCTCCAGTTCAATCAAATGCCCAGGGGAAGCTAGATCTCTTCTGAGAGCCAAAGTCCAGATGGAAAGAAAACTTTCTTAAACTCAAGAACTGTAGAGCCAGCAGTATAGTTGAGTGGTACAGGGCCTGCCTGGCAAGCACAAAGTCCTACATTTCCTAGTGCACCCCTCAAAGGTGGTGCACCTTCAACTGTCCTTATCTCTCTACTAAGATAGGCCAGAAACACACAGCACCAATGTCTTCATGATTTAAAGTACCATTTATTTCTCATTCCCATGAAGTCCATTATAGGTCTGGGGACTCTAGAATACCTGCTCTTCTTGTGGGAACTCAGCATTTCTAGCTGTTTCACCTCAGAGCTACTTGATATGCTTCCATGATTGAGACATGAAAGGAGTCTTGTACCAGTGAATAAAAACCTTCAGCCTGAGGCTTGTGCCTACAACCTACTAACAAAACCTGTATCACTGAAGCAAAAAGATCATTGCAAGCTCCAGACCAATCTGGGCTACAAAAGGAGCTCAAGGCCAGCCTGAACTGCATAATGAAGCCCTGTATCAAAACACACAAACAAAAATAAAACTTATCTCATGATCCAGTCTTACTGCAAATAGCAAGAAAAAAACCTATTTTCCTTTTACCTCTTTTTCTTCTGTTCCCTAGAATACAAACTGTTAAAGAAAGTGCTCTGTCTCTTACTTGCTGTGGCTTCAGTATAGTATAGTGGCTGGAACACAATAGACCTTCAAATTAATAGAGTGAACACAGTGTCAGAAAGAAGTCCACTTATGTCCTATGAGAATAGACATAATCCCAAGATCTAAGGCTGCTCTATGTATTAGCAGTAGGTAGGTTTAAAAAAATAAAATTTCATGTAACTTATCAAAATTGCTGAGAACTTCAGACCATTAGTTTAGGTGGTTCCTGTGACAACTAGCATGAAGCACCAAAACCAAGGATCAAATCAGCATCATCACAAGTGCTCCACTCTGGACCAGAGCTGCAATACACACACATTTGCTTTTTACTGCAGTTAGCCCACCCAATGTATCAACTGGGAAGAAAGGGAAAGGGGAAAAAAACACAGATTGACTGTGCATCTACTATGTTTTGTTTTGGCTTTTCTTTTTTTTGTACCAGGAATTGAACTCAGGGCCTCACGCCTGCCAGGCTAAGTTTCTGGCCCTGTTTTAGGTGATCTACTTTCATTAAGTCATAAATACCCAGAATAAAATTGACTTAAATGTTAAGACCAGACTTGTTTTAGGCACTCTATTTTCATCAGTCCATCAAATCCCTAGAATAAAATTGAGTTTGTTGCTATCTCTATTTTATAAAGAAAATGAATACTTTCAGGACTCAATCAAGAAACTGGAAAAAAGAAAAAAGAAACTGGAATATTTTTAAACATAATGTTATTTGGGCAGGTTGTATAGGCATAACAAGATAAATTGGTCCTACTAAGACTACCGTCCTATCTGACAGATAAAATTAAGTGATAGATACCAGATCATCTAGTAATGGGCTTTTGGGATGTCTACATAATTCTTTGAGCCTTAACTTCATTTATAAATGACTTGGGAGAAATAATTTCCTTTACCTCTTTCCTGGTATACCTAAATTCTCAAATTGTAAAATGCCTGAGTCATTGCAGTAGCTAAGCAGGTGAATTATAAGAAAATCCACATATTATAGACTATCAGCAATGCTAACAAATTTATCACCTGAGATTGCTATAAATACTTTCCTGGATAGAAAAGATAGGTAGACTCAGCCTATCAGCTTTCATTTTGAGTAAGAAAAAACACGCTTGTTGATTTGCCTATCTATGCTTAATATCAAACATCAGTGCCCAAACTTTTCCTTCTGGGAATTCAATCTCCTGATTACATGCTCAGTATCCATGTTAAGTAACCAAGAGAATCGCGCACATTCCAGTTTTTACACAAATATAACACTCATCCTTAATGACAAACAAAAGCCAAATTAAAAAATAAATAAAGGAAATTGATCTAAACACTCTTAAATTTTCTTTCCTGTCTTAGTTAAGTGTTAATATTTATGGCTGCTATACTCTTGACATTTTGAAGTTAAAAAGTCTAGCTTCTTTTACTGCAGAAAATTCTTTACATCTAATATATAATAATGGCTACAAATTCCAACCCGTTTCTGTATGATCTCATTGGAGATGTTCTCCATTTCCTACACATCACCAATGAGACATAAAATAGTGCATTATTAGCTCATTTGCCAGATTACCTAATG